>KK118071.1:541641-568510 GCA_000611955.2 Stegodyphus mimosarum | reverse complement strand
TTAAAAAAAAAAAAAAAAAAAAAGGCCCCTGGGGGGTGAAGGGTTAGTTAGTATGGGAAGACATTACTGGTTGACCTATGGCACTGGTAATCCCCCCATAATTTTAGTTTTTCTGTTTCAGTAGAAAACATCAGAATTGCTCAAATTTGGCATTGTGCACAACTTACGCACAAAATCTTAAATTGAGAAAGAAAAAAGAACCACATTATGTTTTATGCGGTCAGAAGGCTAAGTCTAAAATTTGGCGAAGTTGATGAAAACTGCAGTGTGTGGTCCACTGCTATGTTAAAACAGTGAAATTTCCATAGGAGGGATCATAATCTACAGTCACACTGTCAAAGATATCCAGAAAGATGGAATGCCATCTGAGGATATGCTATGTACCCATCTGGGGATATGCTATGTACCTACCTGGGTTATTACATAAATACCTTTTGTAACATTGTGGCTTTCCAGATAAATATTTTTTGTCAACATGGTGTGTTGCCTCCTTGGTATTTTTTTGTGGCATCATTAATAATCAGAAAGTATTCATAATTATTTGACATAAGTAAAAAAATTACAAATTATTCACATGTAAATGACTTAATTAAGAATTTTTGTGGTGACCAAAACTAGGAAATTAAGTGTTTAACCAGTAACATCACATATGCCGAAATTCAAATTATATTATTGCATTATGTTTTTTGCAGTAACAAATATTTAAATTTTACTGTTGTTATCAAGATGCTGTATTTTATGCATTTCATCTTCATCAGAGTTGTAAGCATCTTCGGAAGTTAAGCAAACCTTTTACCTAATTCAGAATCTGTATCTGAGTACAGAATCCTTCTATTCACCCATTTTACTTCTTTGTTTTCTTTCTTTCCCCCCCTTAACCTTTCCCTTTCCTTTAGCTTCCTTATCTTTTTATTAAGTATATCTTCATATTCTGTTTCTTGTGATCCTCTTTCAGGTGTGTTAACTACGCTGCCAGATTTCCTTTTGTTGAAACCTCTGTTAGACTTCTTCCAATATGAAGCTTTAGGGAGAAGTCTATTCTTTGAGGTCAAAAATCGATTTTTATATTTTTTGGAAAGGAAACTAATTTTTAAAAAATAATTTGCACGTTGGCATTTGAAGAAGAAAGTCTAACTACATGAATCAAAATCTCAGGGCAACCATATGGTTTGGGACATTTTTGTTGGTTTATAAAACGTTGGAAATTAATAAAAAAAATTAAAACAGGATTTTAAAACTTAATACATGGGCAGAACAAATAGATAAAATCTATTAAAAAAGAACAATTAACTTATCAAAGTTTACAAAATACTTTTATTCCCATGAATTAACTAATGTGGGGCACGGAGATTGACCATGCTTATGTAATAAGGCCTATTATAGAAACCATGTTTAGTGAAAATTCTGATAAAAAAATTTAAAAAACTATTGAGTAAACATGCATGTTACAATTAACTCTATTTTTTAATTTACAGATTTTGTGATGTCCGTGATGACAAACTTCATAAGCAAATGAATTTTGTCCACGGTCCATAATAATTTTGTTCATCATGAATTTTGTCCATGCTGACAAACATCGTGAGCAGATTAATAGCTTATAAAAATGCGCCTTTAAAAAATTCCAAAAATTTGCCTAATTAATATTTTTTAATCATTTTTGTTTTAAAAGAGGATTAAGATTTTGTTTTATAACCTTTGAAAATTTCAAATCTTTATAACATATATATTTCTGGATACTAGAATATTAAAGTCCTATAAACGAATATAACATCACATACCATAATAAAATGAAGAAAATGAACTTTTAAAATGCAATACCAAGAAAAATAAAGTCTCAAGAAATCACATATATATTAATTTTAAATTTTGAATCAGATTTATTTCTTATTATATTATCAAGAGAAGAAGAGATTTAGGAGAAACAGTTTCAAACAGCAGCTGGCTGTGGGTGGGGTGCATGAAAACTGATGCCATGGAAATGGAATAACTTTCAGAATTTATGATGGCTTTTTCTCATCGTTATGTTTTTTGTTTTTTTTCCCCCTTTTCGATATGTTTGCTGAGGAACTTAGTTACTTCAAACTTGTTTTTACTGGCAGAAAATTATTCCTATTTTTTTAAACATTCTAGGTAATATTCTGTTTTAAAAAAAAAGGATATTGTTAAATTTCATATTGTTCTTCTAGATGCTAAATTATGTTTATTCTTTGAGAGTTTAACTTCCATTTTTTTTCATCTCCTCATAAAAATTTATGCTTCAGTCATTATCAAATTTCAGTTCTCGAGGTGTTCATAATGTCTCATTTTTCTGTATTTAACATACTTTCATCATATTAAAAGAGCTTTAAAATTTCTTAGTAAAGAAGACACTACTATTATGTTGGGAGCAAGAGTTTATAAAGCTTTCATTGTGGCTCATTGATCCCTTTCATACTTCTTAAAAAATTCTCTTCTGTTAAAATGATCCAAAAACTTTATTTATTAAGTTTTTTAAAGTCTTACATATTCTAGAAAATATATCAAGTTTAGATAATGAATTTAATGATGTTTTTCTAAAAATGTTTGTAAAAGCTTTATCTTATTCTTTTCAGGGTACTTTTTTTAAATTTTACATAATAGAAAATCTCACATAGGCCATTATTTTGTAATAAAGAGGATGATATTTAGTAGAGTATTGTAGAATGTTTTTATATACACTGGTGTGCAAAAATTAAGGACGAAGTCGAAAAATTAGCATATCAGCTGAACGAGGAGGCAGAGCGGACAGAAAGACCAATCAGGAGATTAAGTAAGGTGATGTACTGTAGCACATGCGCAGATATGCAGGTAGACGTAATGGGGGAGTGTCTGAGTAGTATAAGCATGTTGTCGGTGTAACATCATTATTTCTAGCAAAGAGATTGCACGCCGTATAGCAGTTAAAATCACACCGAGTTGCTGCCTCAGCGAGAAATGGCGAATAATCAATCTGTTAGACGACATCTGGATGCTTTTACCCGAGGTCGAATCATTGGGAAGTTGGAGGAAGGCCGCAGTGTGACAAGTGTGGCTGCAGAGTTTGGAATTGCTCACAGCATCGTTTCACGACTTGGAAGACAATTTCAAACTACAGGAACAGCTATCCGGGGGTTTAGTAGTGGTCGTCCACGAGGAACCACACCGGAAGATGACCGGTATATTGCCTTACAGGCCAGAAGAAACAGGCGGCAGACAGCGGGAGAAATCGCTAGACACACGACACAGGCGACTGGACGGCCGATATTGCGTTTTACCGTGGCCAGAAGACTGCACGGTGGTGGTCTGTTTGCACGATGCCCTGTACGGTGTGTACCTCTAACGCCTGCCCATCGGAGAAGGCGTTCTCTGTGGTGCCGGGAACACCGGAATTGGAGAGACAATGAATGGGGACGAGTACTCTTTACAGATGAGAGCAGATTTAGTCTGAGTTGCGATTCTAGACACATGCACGTCTGGACAGAGCGGGGAACACGCAATAACCCCTTCAACATCATCAAAAGGGACTGTTTTGGAGGTCGCGGAGTTCTCGTTCGAGCAGACATAATGCTTGGTAGCCGGATCGACCTTCATATCTCCCAAGGAGGTTCGTCACCTGGGACTGCTATTGTAACGAGGTTCTTCTTCCTTACATGCGTCTTTTCACAAGGACTATGGGTCCTCAGTTCCTCTTCATGGACGACAGCTCTCCACCTCATCGCACAGTTACTGTCGAAGAGCTGTTGGAGAGTGAAGATATTGAACATATGATACTTTACAGCACATAATGAATCGTGACAGCACATAATGAATCGTGACGTTACAGCACATAATCATAATGAACACTTTACAGCACATAATGAATCGTCAAAATTGAGCTGTTAAAGTTTCAGCACAACTTCTCAACAGTACTTATATGTAAGCTCTGTAAACAATTTTATACTTCTTAATTAATTCTGATAATAAACAGATCATGTCTGCCAAAATGATTTGTAACGTGGGAACATCACGCATGTTTTTATAATATCCTGAAATATGCTGCCTGTACTCACAATAGATAACATCTTAAAATATGCACCTGCACAAATATGTATATCATGTAATGTATATATAATATGTATGTTTAATGCTGAAAGGTAGGAGTACCGTTGATGCCGCGGCCGGTGGCAGTACTTGCACTCGCTCGAGTCACAATTCCCATCTCCACTCGAAGAATGATGCCAGAATGTTGTTTGTTTTCTAGTTAGTGTGTGGGGCTAATACCTACTCACTTAGGGTAAATATTAGGTGGCCCCCTCACTTCTACATAACATAACATAACATATTGAACATATGGATTGGTCGGCAAGGTCTCTGGATCTAAATCCCGTTAGCATGTACGGAACTTACTAGGGAGACCCGTGGCAGCACGTAACGTATCGCCAGTAATGATTCCGAAACTGCGATTGGTGCTACAAGAGGAACGAGCAGCAGTGTCTCAACAGCTCATTAACAACCACATATCCAGCATGCACAAATGATGTGAAACCTGCCTAGCAGTCAGGGGAGATCATATCCCTATTAAAGACCGGATGTTTCTTGCTGGACACTCATCACAGGAATGTTTCGGCCTTCAGTCGCATTGCGCTCCATGCTACGTTTTCAATAAAGCTTCTTTTTATCCCTCTGATTTCTCTTTTAGTAAGTGTTGCTTACATTACTCATGTCCTTACGTATTGGGGATCTTATGGTGTTAAATGTGTTGATTTGGAAAGCTTTTGTACAAAGTTATATTGAAAAAACCGTCTCGTCCTTAATTTTTGCTCATCAGTGTATGTGAAAAACATTATTGCCTACATCAGATTTTCTCAAAATGCATAAAAGCATTAAAAGGCTTGAATAGGCTGAAATGACGGCAAGTCTGAGCTTGAATTTTGCTTATTTTTAAAGTTGATATATTATACTGCATTATGAAACCAAGTGAGGATTAGAGGGAATATACAGTGACTCACATTTGTTTTCAAATACTTAAGTTTTGAAATTTTATTTGTAAGTATCAGTTAGTAAATTCTAAGGAAATACTTTCATGTATATTGTTGATGATGTTTTTTAAAGCTTGCTTGTTTTGGAAAAAGGTATTCAAATCATTTTTAGTGAAAAAGTAATTTATTCAAGAAGTTATGAAAATAAACTTGCATAAGTATTCAGACACTTTGAACAAACAGTTTGTATTTAATAAAAACATGAAAACAATGCAGTGTTCAATATTTCATTTGATATTATTTAGCTAAAATTGTTCTTTTCATATATTTTGAAATGGATTCAATGTTTTTTTTTTCCTTTTTTCTTTTTCTTTTCTTTTTTTTCTTTCTTTTTTTCCCCCTTTCTTTTCTTTTTTTTTTTTTCCGTGTGTGTGAAAGAGAGAGAGAGAAGGTTCCATTTTCTTACATACCTGTACTATAAGAATTGCTTTTAAATTTCTTTTAGTTGAGCATTTGAAGAAATATTATCATATTCCATTTCTTTTCTTCATCTCATTCTGTACACGTTCAGTAGGATTTAACTCTGGAGAACATGGAGTTTGATAATTTCAGGACAGTTATATAATAACTATAAACAAATATTCAAGGCTGTATGTTTAGGATCATTATTCTGATAAAATTTAAATGTATGTTGCATTCCAAGATTTCATGCAGATGCTTTGAGATTTTCATAAAAAATATTTATACATTCATTCTGATCTGTATAATTTGAATTTTTTTGAGTTTACTGATTCCTCAGTGTTAAATTGGAATGTTGTTTAGACTTCGACACATTTACAACAGGTCCATGCAGTTTCCATCATTTTATAACATTGAAGGTGGTTGAAGGGTTTATGTCAAGGATATTTTGGGTATTTCAAATACTTATACCAATATTTAGTTCAAGATCTATACAAATAAACTTCAGAAATACAAGTGTCTTAAAATAAATGTGAGTCATTGTAGTTAAGGTAGATAATGTAACTGTATTGGGGTTGTTATTTTCTATTGGTTTAATGCATAGTTATTAGTCCAAAGGGGCTTTGTCCCTGAATGACTATTGTTTTTGTTTTGCGATTTTGCGTTGGAAACATTAAAAGTCTGAATCACTTTTCAAACTGCTGCCACAAAATATTTCAGCCCTGTATTACATTTAAAGAAATTAAATAATGAAGAATCTGCATAAATGTATGTATATTTTTCCAAATGTGATAAAACAGCAGTACCCAGAGCCATCCAATTTTGAATAACCTATGTTTCCACCTGAATAGGTGCATCTGGAAGCCTGAATTTGGAATTTGTTTTATTATCTATTTCATATTTTGTAAAACTTTAATGAATTTTTGATGAACAAACGATTTAAAAGCGAGCAATGGCAGCACTCTATGGGAAAATAAAAATCTTTTTATCTAAAGTGTGCGGAACTGTATTAGAAATTTTAAAGATGTACTCATTTTAAAATTATTTTGCAATAGAGCTGTTGAACTGAATTTTATGGTTTAAGTGCAAAGAACATGATATTTAATAAATAAAGGTAACACACAAAACATTAAAAAACGCCCCTTTGGATGTAACTTAAAATCTGAAACCTTTCAGATTTTTTATTTATATTTTTTTATATTTATCTTTTTATCTTATCTGTTGAATGAAAGCAGAAGCCTGCTTATCAGAGATTCACTGCATTAAGTTACTTATAATTATAACTTATATTATATTATATTACTTATATGTTACTTATATTAAGTTATTTATAATTTTCATTCAGGCTTAACTCTGGCATTGTAATAGGCTGATCATTTGCCATTTCTGTAGCTTTCTGTGCGTTATGATATAAATCAGTTCTTGTAAAATACTGCAACTTTTTTTTTAATGAATCATATTCTTTTGCTTTTAATGGATTTCGAATCCCATAACTGATTTTTCTCCCTTCTGTTGAGTCACATACGAAAATTTAGTTAATGAATATTTAAAAACCTTTTAATATATTTAAATATTCCAAATACAGTTTTCTGATAGTTTTCAGTTTTTCATTCAATATCTTTTAGTGTTTGAATTAATTTTCAGAAATGTATAGTATGTATGTAATATAATTGCTATTTTGTGTATTGAATATTGATCATGATAATCATTGTTCTTTTCTAGTAAATGAAGATCTAAGAGAATTGCACATTCATTTATTAAGAAGAGGACGGAAAAGAGTCAACAAAGAGCGATGGGAAAAATCCTTAATCAAAGTAAGTAAATCAATACATTAAAGCAAGCATTTATTTTTCATACATTTTTCCTTTTTTAGCTGGAAGTTTTAGTTTCTCCTCCTCCCCCAAGTAATTTTTATTTTCTAAACCTAGATTAATTTGAAATTTAGCATTTATTTCACATTTTTTCACATAAATTTATCATTTATTTCACATTGAAGCAACCTATTTAAAGTACAGGATGTGTATTTTAGATACTCAGTGTAAATTTTCACATTAAATTGATGTGCTTTTATCATTTACGAGATTTTCACTTTAGTTTTTGATTTTCCCTATTCACTATCAAAATGGCTGTTCTATTACAACAGATTTAAAATTTGCAGTATGTGTTAACACTACCTTGAATCAATATTCTTTCACATTACGTTATGATTTATATTTGTGGATTAAACTTTTTTAAAAGGTAAATTACATAAATCTCTTGAGTTATGTCTAGTATCTATGATAAATAATATGAAGACTTATTTCTTTACGAAGAAATTTTTTTAGGCGTGAGCCTTTTTTAATAAGCCTAATGTGCCTAAAAAATTCCTTTAAAATCGGTTTTTTGTCAAAATACCTTGATTTTCACATACAAGACTTCAAATATTTTACTTTATGTGGGTTAAAAGATTCTAATGAATGCAATTAAAACTGAACCATGTCATATATGATATGCTGGGAGTGAAGAGGTGAATAGACAGGATATGGGACTTAGAGAATTGATAAACAGGGGTGATGCAATGTGAAAAGTAGTGGCAAGTGAATATCCATTTGAAGAGGAACTTTATTTGAGGGATTCAAAATTATATGCTATAACCCTAATTTATCTATTGATTATCTAACCAAATGAAGTGTGATCTTTATCTAAAAATTTCTGCAGGATTGATATGTACATGTGTGACACAGTCTTCATTAACTTTCATGGTCTGTGGTAAGGGTTCTTAACCAAGAGAAATTTTATTAGCGTAATTTCGTGTAGATAAGCTGCCCTGGTATATATGCCACACGCATGATAATTGACTAAAAAAACCAAAAGTTCATTGGATAAGCCGTACTGCTGTATGCACCGCAGCAAAGCATTCTGAAACATGGCATATTATATTCATTTATTCCCTGCCGTATCGATGTAATCATCATTGATAACATTTTATAACATTTACAGAATAAATATAGTCAGTAATATATAAATAAATAGGGAAGAAACATCTTACCTTGAACGTGCTGAAAACGAACTCATTTTTTTTTACGAGTCCGGTAACCTCGTTTATCACCATAAATTACCATATTATGAAAAAGAATATGTAAATTAGATAAACAAACAGAATTTTTAAATTAAACTACATTTATTTATACAAAATCTTCAAAATCTGACTCGTCAATGTCTGAATTAAATAAATTTAACAAATGACCATGAAGGTCAATTTCATCATTCTGTTCTAAATCACTTCTTTCAACATCGCTATCTTCACTTTCATTTTCTTTTTCGATGATTTTCAATTTAATGAAAGCTGATACAATCATATCAGTTCGGACTGATTGCCATGCTTTGTCAAACCATAAGTCAGCCTCCTCATACGAAGCTTTTCTCTTTCGCCTGGAATTTGTGAAGGAGTGGAGTCCGCTTTGCATCCATGCCTCCTTTGTCTCTTCATAGTTCATGCTTGAAAATTTTATTGATAGTGTGAAATCCAGCAGCTGTAAAAATTTTATAAGCCCACCTGGTATCCACTGAGACGTCAGTGTTAAATTTTTTTTTCTTCAGATGTTACCATATCTGCTAAATGGGAATACATTGAATCCAGAATGACGAGTCTGCGGAATTGGAAAAAAGCACTTTTCCTTTTTTGATAAATTTCTCTCAGTCAAAACAATAATCACTTCTTTGCACATCCATCCTTTTTCGTCGGTACAAATAACTCCTTTAGGGAAGTTTCCTTTCGAAGTTGTTTTTCTTTTGAAAATTATCAAAGGGGTTAACTTCTCTCCATTGGCGGCACAGTACAAAACACAAGTAAAAGATGTCTGTTCATTCCTGGTTGTTAACACTGAAATAGTTTTTTCACCTATTGAATGAACAGTTCTGCTCGGAGGACAGTCGAAAGTAACGGGCACTTCATCCATATTAATTATTTGCCCTCTTTTCAAATTTTGTTCTATAATTTTTCTTAGATGTGTACTACAAAAAAAGCTATCTTTTTTTTTTCAAGCCAGTCCATGGGAAGGTATTGTCCAACTGTTGTTTTGGTCCTGACAGATAATTTCTTTTGCTTCGTGAACCTGAAACACATATTAGGTCATCCAACAAAATTTTGAATGCCCATTTGTCCAGCAGTTACTTTTGCTTGAAGGTGAATTCTAACTGTTGATACTGATAATCAACTTTCTCTCTGTTCTATTGTCCATTTCTCTAAATTGTCTACCAAAACAGACCAGGTTATGACAGTAGTTCGACGAGATCTTTTATTCTTAGGCATTTTCTTTAATTCTTCCACCTCCATTGCTCATCAACTTGAAATTCTTTAGCCGCAACATGATTTCGAATTTCAATCGCTTTCTTCACTGCCGAAAGCTTAAAAGCAGCTGTATAACTTTTTCTTCGAATAGGAGCCATAATACTAATAATGTTTTTAAAGCCCAAATGATAAGGTAAATAAAAAGCAAGCTACTGAGCAGTAAAAATGTGTGAGAATAAAAACAGCACTTGGTAAGTAAACATAGCTCAAAACCATGGAATTCAGCAGAAAATACATGCGTTACAGTGTGCCACCTACCTTAGTTAGGCAAGTTTGAACTTACTGCACTGCCTTAGCGCAATCTGAGGTTAAAATATTTCAGGAAGTTCTAACTTAACCATTTTGTTTGTGCATAACTTAGGATATGAAGTAGTGTAGTTTTAAGGACAGAAGAAAAATAAAAGTCTCTCAGATATGCCGCTTTGGCAGATGCGCCACAGGCCTAAATTTTAAACTTTCAACACATATAAGCCGCTGCTTATCTACCCGAAATTATGGTAATTGTTAATTGGGTTTCAGTTCATGAATATAAAAAAATTACTTTTGTTCAAGGTTTGGAATTTATCAAAATTTTTTGAAACTTTTCTTGTTTAATTTATAAAAACACATTAAAATTTAAATAAATGTACGTGTATTTTTGGGCTGGGAAAGGAAGGGAGAAATGATTGTCTAGCAATGATGAAAGAGGTGCACAGGGTAAAAAATTTTGAGAACCATTGATTTGTGCGAAGCTATGCAAGTACCTTCTTTTGTAATAAGAAGCTAGAATAAAATATTTTATCTTGATGTATTGCAATGTGTATTTGTTACTTGGAGCCATATTTTATTTCAGTATGTTTTATGCATAAATTACATAAGCCTTTAAAATGCAGTGAGTTAGTGATTCAGTGTGACATAATAGTGAATCCCATTACAGCTTATAAACTTTATCATATAAAAGTGCTTTAGTCCATGAACTGTCATTATCAAGGTGATACATACACAGTCCAGTCACATTAATGTGACCATCTGTCAAAAGCCAGAATAACCACCTTTCGCAGAGCGGACTGCTGCGAGACGTGCAGGAAGAGAGTCACATAGGTCCCTGAAGGTGTTCTCTGGGATGTTGAGCCATGCCGACTCTAATGCCGTGGCCAGCTGCGCTAGATTACGCGGTTGAGGATCCATGGCGCGAACAACTCGATCGAGATGGTCCCACAGATGCTCGATTGGGTTTAAGTCAGGTGAGTTTGCTGGCCAGGGGAGGACGGTAAACTCATCCTGGTGCTCTTCGAACCACGCACGTACACTGGCAGCTGTATGGCACCTCGCATTGTCCTGCTGGAAGATGCCATCATCCTGAGGAAAAACAATGCGCATGTAGGGGTGAACATGGTCCGCAAGGACAGATGCGTACTTGTATTGATCCATTGTGCCTTCCACAATGATCAGTGAACCTAGAGAATGCCAGGAAAACATTCCCCAGACCATAATGCTCCCGCCTCCAGCTTGGACCGTTCCGGCAATGGTTGCAGGGTGGTTCCTTTCAGAGGTTTCACGCCTTATACGCCAACGTCCATCTGTCCGATGGAGCATAAAACGCGATTCATCCGAAAACGCAACCTGTCGCCACTCAGTGGACGTCCAGCTGCTGTACTGGCGTGCAAATTCTAGCCTTCGCCGTCGATGAACAGCAGTCAGCATAGGTGCACGAACCAGGCGTCTGCTTCGGAGGCCCAGACGCAGCAATGTTCGCTGAATAGTACTTTGGGAGACACTTTTGGTAGCCCCTTGGTTCATTTTGGTGGTCAGTTGCTCAACGGTAGCCCGTCTATCTGCCCGAACGCATCTCCGCAACCGTCGTTCGCCTCTGTCATCTATGGCCCGTGGTGCACCACATTTGCCACGTCGCTGATTTTGGACAGTCCCATTTTGCCATGCACGGTACACTTTTACCACGGCGGCACGCGAACAGTTCACAAACTCAGCCGTTTCGGAAATGCTTCCACCCTTGGCCCGAAAGCCAATGATCATGCCCTTTTGGAAGTCGGATAAATCGCTTCGTTTCTGCATTACGCCAACGATTGAAATGTTTTCCGAAGCCCTCACACACCCTTTATATACGCTCAACTGCACTGTGCTGCCACCTGCCTTCTGTGATTGGTTATTTAACTCTGACATGGAAAGTACGTGGTGGTCACATTAATGTGACTGGACTGTGTAATTCTTCCTCTTAATTAAATAGTTAGTAATTTATTTAATAATATCCTCAAATATGTGGTAATAATGTCATTCATTCTCATTTATTCCTATATGAATACTTCATGATTATCTAATAATGTCTTCAAAATAATATTGTAATAATATTTCTAAATGTAGAATGTCAGCAATTATATGTGCTAGACTTACCGTAATTTCGCGCGTATAGTCCGCGGACTATCTGTGTTTAAAATGCGAATTTTTGAAGCTGCGGACTATCCACCAGTGCGGATAATACGCTGGTTGTTCACGGTTAAAATCGTTGAAATTTAAAAAACACGCTGTCGTGAACTGCCGATGATCAAATATAAAAAAAGAGCGAGATTCCAAGAAAAATTCGTATGTTTCCAAGAAAAAATTCGTATGTATCGTATCGATAGTAAACCATAGAGCATAGTGCAGAACGAATGAGTAGTAGCAAGTAGAGCTCCTAAAGTCCAGGCTGGCACATCAAGCGATGCCGGGATATGAGCACTCACTTAGCGCAACCAGAGTCTTGTGTCCCAGTATCCTTCGCACTGCTTAAGCGCAACTGCCGGGAGGGGGAAAAGTAGTTGATGCGTCAGCTCGGTTTTTAGGAGCCTTAGTAGCAAGTACCTGGAGTACGAAAAAAAAGCGTGATTCGTTTACTTATAGCGTAGTTTGGCAACACCGAGTGAGTGGGGTCGAAGGTCACATTTCATTACCACTTATCACGAGGATAGCACGTTGCACAGTATTTTGTTTTCGTATTTTGTCTTTCATCTTCGATAACGTTGATGAAACATCGCCGGAGTTTTACTGCTGAGTTTAAACTCAAGGTAGTTGAGAAAGCTGAAAAAGATGGAAATAGAGAAGCGGGCCGTTATTTTGAAGTGGACGAGAAAGCGGTGAGAAATTGGCGCAAACAAAAGGATGTGTTAAAAAGCATGGGAAGAAAGCGATCCAATCGGCACGGAAAAGTAAAATGGACAGCTTTAGAGGAAAATTTACTGAGATGGGTTCTCGACCAAAGAAATGCCGGACGCTCCATTTCAACAGTTAAAATCCGTCTCCGAGCGAAGTCCATGGCAGAAGATATGCAGATAACGGATTTCAAGGGAGGAATAAATTGGGTTTACCGCTTCATGCGTCGTAAAAACTTGAGAGTTCGCAGCAGAACGACATTGTGTCAAGCTGTTCCGGACGACGTAGATGAAAAAAAAGCTTCTTTCCTTCAGTTTACAAGGAAACTTATTGCAGAAGGGAAGTATTCCCTAAAAAATGTTATAAATATGGACGAAGTTCCATTAACATTTGATTGCCCACCGAATCGCACCGTCGATACTTGTGGAGTGAAAACAATATCAATAATAACAACTGGTCAAGAAAAGACCCAATTCACAGTGATGCTCGCCTGCTGTGCTGACGGCACAAAGTTGAAGCCGCTCTTAATCTTTAAGAGAAAAACAATTCCCAAGGAAAATTTTCCTCGAAGCGTCGTAATACGGTGCAATGAAAAGGGTTGGTGCAACGAGGACATTATGCTCGATTGGTTTCAAGAAGTTTGGAAGAAGAGAGAAGGTGCCTTTTTCAATTCCAAAGGAGTACTAATTATGGATTCCATGAGGGCACACATAAAAGACAGTGTAAAGGCGGAAGCTAAAAAAAAAAACATCGGTGCTGAACTTAGCGTTATTCCAGGCGGTTTAACAAAAATCCTGCAACCTCTGGATATTAGCGTGAACAAAAGTTTCAAGTCCCACGTACGTGCTTGCTGGGAGATCTGGATGTCGGAAGGTTTACATACTTTCACAAAAGGAGGAAATATGAGACGCGCTTCATACACTGAAGTTGCCGAATGGGTCGATAAATCCTGGAAAAGTGTTAAAGTGTCAACCATCCGATCGGGATTTATAAAAGCCAGGATTGTTAGTGAAAGCGAGGAAATCACTGACAGTGAAGATAGTGATGTTGAAAATGAACTTTCGGACACTCTTCCCGAAAATATATTAGAACTGTTTAATTCTGATACCGATGAATCGGACTTTGAAGGTTTTCGTGAATGTAGTAGAATGTGTGATTAATTAATATATGATTAATTAGTAAGCACTGTTTTTTATTTGTATTTAGCGTTTTATTTCTGAAGGTATATTAGTAAGTAAGTACTTTTTTTCTATGTATACTTAGTTCTTTGTTTCTAAAATACATTAATATTGCCGTATTAAAAAAACGTAATTTCGGACGTATAGTCCGCGGACTATCCGGTGGTGCGGACTATCTGACGATTTTTGAAATTTTTTTATATAAAATCGTGCCTGCGGACTATACGATGGTGCGGACTATACGTGCGAAATTACGGTACTTTTTTATCAAAATTTTTGTAAAGTTAAAATACTGTAAAGAAATTTGTGTGTTTTAATAAAAGTTATAGCAGATTTCTTCATTTTTGCAAATTACTTTTTATAAATTAACTATTTTCCAAAATCTATGTACCAATGTTAGTGTCTGAACTCTAAATAAATAAATAATAAAAAAATAATAATAAATAAATAAAAAATTGTTTAATTATTTAAAATTTTTGAAATATAGCTGATAGTGACCTCAAAGTATTCAGAAAATGAGGAATAAGTTGTATCATAAAACCATATTCAGAAATAGACGTACACAGAAATAGAATGGAATGAATATGCATACATTCATAAAGTACTGGAATAACTGATGTTGCCAACTGGGTAATTGAAGCATTTCATCCTCTTCTGAATGGGTGTGTTATATAAAAGTATGCAACATGCTGATCTAAAATGACTCAGTATTTAGCAATCATAGCTAAAATTCCAAATATTGCATGAACTAATAATGTTGGAGAAAATACAAATTAACTTCTGCTGTTTTAAAAAAATGTGCAGATTTTAAAAATTCTAATTCACGGACATATGCAGTAATATTCATGAACCAGTTTTTCTGAAATTTCTGAAAACTAGTATTTGTGCTATATCTTTATATCATATTTCAGTCTACTTTTGTTTTTCATTTTGCATATTAATTATAGTGAGAAGCTGTTGATTGTCGGAATTATAACGTTCAAAATATTAGTGAGAGGCATCAGATGATGATTAACCTTAGAACTGCTTTTAATCCTTAAAAGCATTTGTATATCATATAACTAAACATTATTATACATATTTTATAAATGTTTTAAATTATAAGTACATATATGGATAATGCTAAACTTGCATATATTATAATATTGTACATTTCATCAAAGTAAATGGAAATGAAGAAAGTTATCTTAAAGACAATTAAGTAAAAAATGAAAGCATGTGTAAATTAAAGTGTGTTCAGGTGAGTACTGTAGAAGTATAAATGATATGTTTTTAAACCTTATTTTTCTCCCCAAAATTTAGTTTTGCCATGAGTATTCAAGTGTGGATGCTTGGGAATTGGAACGGTTTGGATACAAAAAGGCAAAGCTGTCTGTGAAATTAGAACTTTTGAAGGTTTGCTGCTTTATTTGTATTAAATTACTCACCACGATTTCAAAATATTATCTGTAACAAATGTACAGCATTTTTATTTCTTTTAAATTTTCTATATCTTGTTAGAATAAATCCCGGAAGTAAAAATAATATGTGATTTCTTAAAACTGGATTTTTGCTTTATTTACTACAAGTGCTAATTATAAAATACTGTATTTTTCCATCGTGTATTTCCCCCCGTTGTTGCTTTTTTAGTACCAGGTTCTCAGACTTTAAAAAAAATATTCATGTAATTTTTCCTTTTCTTAGTGTGTTCAGAGAACAAGCTTACCTAAATTTTAAAAGGAATTGGTACACGTAATGATTGTTTTCATTACTAACTAAAACATACTCTCGTAAATTACCTGTGAAGGTCATGTCAAGCTTTTCTCTTCTAACTGTTGAATTTTATGCTAACCTTATGCAAGAACTGACTAATCTCAGCAAAGCAAACACTAACTGACATTTAGTCTACAATTTTGCTGACTCAGCTGCGCTCTTACCTTCTATGATTATCGATGGATGATTTCAGGCATAAGGAATAGCAAGACAATAATAAAAATGGGTCAGATTCAATTTGTGGAGAAGTAAAAATACAGATATCTTTTTAGATATTAAGTTAATTTTATTATGTACTCTTACTGAAATGTAGGTCTTCCCCCTTTTCTTAAGGAATAATATTGTGATAGTAATCTCTAGTTAATCCATGACTACTTTTCATTTGTTATGTTCATACTGTAAATGCGCTCTTTGGAAGTTAAATTAATTGCATAATTTTCCCCTTTCGATTTTCAGGCAATAAAATTAATTTAAAAAAAGGGGGAGAAAATTGTACGAGGAAATACGGTATTATAGAGAAGTGTGCATACTTCATTTCTACCAATGCAGATTATATATATATATTTCTCTCTCTATATATATATCGGGTGGCCATAATGTGCCTCTTGCAGGTGAGTGGTGGCTCTTATAAAGTGGAAATATGTTTATAAGGTATTTTCTCTCTCCTTCTAGCATGCCTTCATGCTCTAAAAGTTAGCACGCTTGGCGCATATTTGAGAGGTTCAGGTTCGAGTTCCGGCGAGGGCATTGCACATTTTTTACGTTTCCTGCTTCAAAAAATGTCCTAATGATTCTACAGTGGCGCTCTAACTAAGAGGTGGTGGATGATGATTCTTCACCACCAGGATTTGGCGATTGAGTCCAGTAATCCCCAGTCACCCTTTAAAAGGGGGAGTATGTAAGGTATTTTCTCCCTCCTTCCAGCATGCCTTTGTAGTGTAATAGTTAGCACACTCGGTGCATATTCGAGGGGTCGAAGGTCAAGTTCCGGCAAGGGCATTGCTCATTTTTCATGTCTTCTGCATCAAAATAACCTAATGACTCTACATGTTAAACTAAAATTGCTAAATCTCCAAATGAAAGTAATTAATTTATTTCATTTCATTTCATTTTTACAATAACGTTTAAGTTTTATCCTTCAAGTTATTAGTGCACATATCATATTAAAATGATCAGTCTCTAAAAGTAATTATTTCATTTCTTGTAAGTTAAAAACTTAATAATGTTGTTAAAAAATATTTAAAAAAAATTGTACTCTTACTATCAAACAATTTATAAAGAAAATCTTTAAAATTTAGATTTCCTTGTAGATGTTTTATGAATGTTGTCCATCTGAGCAGTTTACTGTCAAAAGTTTGGTTGAGGACTTGCTTAGGGTGATTTGTTGAGTTAAATTCTGATTAAAACAGACTGATCCTTAAATAAATTATAAATAAATTTATAATTGAATATAAAGATTCACAAAAGTACGGAGTACCAGAAACAGATTAGTCAGTGTACACTCTTTGGGCTTTCTTTTTCCAGAACGTGTTTCCAAAACTTAGTAGTAGAACCACTTGTAGAACTTCTAGTAGAACTTGTTTTATCTGTTTCAATTCTTCATCTTCCTGAAGCTCCAATAGCTCCAACTCTACAGCTGCAATTGGCAGGGAGATAAGACAAAATATTCTTCAAAATGTCAACAGGGAAAGATTTTTAACTCATGGAATTAAATTATGGCTTCAGTACTCTGAAATCGCTAAATCTATCAGTATTATCTTCTACCAGTCTGTGTAGCCTGCATGTATAATCTGTAGCAATCCAAATAAAGTTTCCAACATTTTAGTAAGACACAGGATATGAGTGAAGGCTTGAGAGACTATGTCATTCTCAAAGAGTTTAGTTTTACAATGGAAGCTGAAAACACTATGTGCTAAATTAGAATAAAGTTTACCATGTCCTTGCAATAATAAATTGAATGATTTTAAATGTTTCATTACATCTGTGAAAAATGCCATACGTATTAAGCAATTGGCATCTTCAACTTCTAGGAAAGATTTCCCTTTTTTGGTGATAAATGGTTTGACTCTAGCAAATTAAACAATTTTGTTAGCATGTTGCTTTTTTAGAGTTACCTTACGAAACAAAATCATGATAAATCATTTGGAAGCTTTTTCATTTCTTATATGAAGGCTTTGAACTGCCGATAAGTTTTTGCACCTGAGCATACATAGTTAAAAGTTTTTTACACAACGAACATAATGTGATCATATTTTTAATATTTATCTACTAGGTATTCCCTGTGAACAATGCAATGGACAGGGATAAAATTGGGATACAGTGTATGCATGTAATTAACTAAAATTGTCCAAAATCCTTAAATAGGACCTCTCATAGCTGGAGTGTCATCAGTTACAATGCTGGATAACTTTTTAATCAGTACAGAATGTTTTCCAGTGCAGCATGAAGGCTTTTTTTTATACCTGCATGTTGAGTAATATCCTTCAGTCCAATAGTTCTTCTTTGACATAACTTCAGATTGGTTATTAGTCCAAAGGGGCAGTTTGCCCTGAAGGACTATTAATTTCATTTTGGCATTTTATGTTGATTCACTAAAAGTGTTGTTTCACTTTTCAAATTTTTGCCACCAAATATTATTGCCCTGTATTATATTTAAGAAATAAAATAATGAAGACTCTGCATAAATGTATGCATGTTTCTCTCATTGTTGATAAAACAATGGGTACCTAGAGCCACCAGATTTTGAATATTTTTATCTCCAGCACATGAGACTGTGTATAGGAAATTCTAAAGATATGCTCATTTAAAAATTATTTTTGCGATATTGCTCTTGAACTGAATTTTAAGTGCAAAGAACATGATATTTAATAAATAAAGGTAACACACAAAATGTTAAAAAAATGCCCCTTTAGACATAATTTAAAATCTGAAACCTTTCAGATTTTTTTTTTTAATCAAGACAATATTTTAGTTTTTCTTAACTCACAACCATCAGGAAATTATTGGCTGAAAGAACAGGGATTTGATTCGTGATGTCGCTTATGATTGCTGGCCTTGAACTGTGACAGTGTTACTGGACATAAAAGATGCTTTGGTTTCCCATTTTTCTCCACAAAAACAAATTGTTCTTCCCACTCTACTTAAAATATCCCATTTTCATGTTTGGCTAACCTGCTAATGTAATTATGTACTTTAGATGGAGATCTTTAAAAACAACTTATTAACTTTTTCACCCATTGAATAATTAAAAAAAAATAAATAAATAAATAAACCACATGCCCAGTAATATTCACCATCTGCTGTGAACTAACCAGAATGAACTGCAGTAATTCTTAGTAAAATTTTAAAAACTGTGATAAAGAGCATGGGGAGAAAACTAAAAATTTAAAATGTAGTGGCAGATTTTTTTTTTTTTTTTTTTTTTTTTTTTTATGCCTGTAGAAAAATCATTTGTTTGATATTTGTCATGTTGGTCAAAAGAGTGATGTTGAACATGTGTGCGTAAATATTCCAGTCTGATTTGTGATGCCTAATCAAGTCTACATGAAAGGCACACTTTTACAGACAGTTTGAGCTAGTATTAATAATGGTATACAGGTGATTTCCGGAATACTGCAGAAAGTTTTAATCAAAAGAAGCATTTTAAAAAAAATGCACATCCCAATTGTTGGCAGTGAATTTATGCTATGCATTCATTCAGGAGAAACCTCAAACTTGGGGGAGGGGGAGAAAATGATGTGAGGTTCATTTTGACTTACCCATTAAATACAGAAACTTTAGAAACAGAAATAATTAATGGCACTGCAGTACCATTACCCACTAATACGATTGCAAATCCATGCAGAAATAAAAGGTTGCATCTAAAAGAGACACTTCATTTTAGTAATCAAGATGAAGAATTTTTATTACTTCTTCAGTGAGATATGTTTTGGAAGATTATTCAAGGAAGTATCTGCTAAATTTCTGAATCATTAGTAGTGGTAGAAACTAAATTGGGGTGGTCTGTAAGTGGGACTGAAAATGTATGTAATGTGTCAGAAACCTTTAATGTCATACAAAATTTAATACAAGTTAAAAGTAATTGAAAATCTGTTTGGGCATTGAAATTGATGAGAAATTTATGACAGTTGGAAGCTTTGGGAATTTCTAATAAATCTGATGACAGTCACAGCTTAGATGTTATCTTTAAAAAATTTTTGGAGAATCTGTGTAAAATTTGAGGAAGCAGATATATGGCTTGCTTGTCATAGAACAAGCTTGCAGGGGAATTACATGATAATTTTGAGATAACACAAAAACAGTTTGAGTTGCTATGGTGCATATTTAAGAAGAATCTGATGTTTATAAATTCGATGTATTTAAAAACTGAAAAAGAGTCGTTTTTACTGCATCAAGCCGTAATTAGAAAAAACAAAGGCATTACAGAAGTTTGCAATGTCATACATGCATCATCGCATGCTGAAAGCAAATTATCATTAAATGATTGTTTAGAATCAAATGTCCCCTTCCATTTGAAACCTGTTTCACTTCTTTTAAAATTATGTAAATGTGGACTTGTGGCTTGTGGAAAATCTAGTTGTGACACTCGAACTTTCCTGAATTCCAGTTTGCGACTCTTACAGACATGAAGTTTGGCCACATCTGATATATATATATGTGTGTGTGTGTAAAATGTAATGAATTGGTTATCGAAGACAAATGTTTATGGCATAAAAGAAGAAGCTTGCTGTTGTTATGGAATTTTAATATTCCTTTTTATTCTCATTGACAGACACTTTAAAATAAATGCAGATAATGTGGCATAATAAATGCCCGTTCTAAAACCTTTGACTTTTTGGAAGATGTTGCAGCAAGTTGTGAAGTGCTGCAGTCTATCTAGCAAGACAATTTAAGAGCGAATGTGATGTGTTCAAGATAAAATTATCATCCAGAATGATTTTTTCAGTTCCAATTTAATTTCTATTGGTTTATAATTATTATTGGCTAAAGAGTTTATGTGTCAGCATCACTAAGCATTATGCAAGAATCGTATGACAGTGATAAATTTTGAAATGACCCTGTTTAAAGATATTTATTATAAGAACAATTTTAATAATTGAACTATATAGCTATTAGTCATATTAAAATTTAATAACCTTCCCTAAATAAAATGTTTCAAAAATATTTTAATACATCAATTTATTCAACATGGTCATTATACAGTTAATTTGCAATGCCAGAAAAGTTTAATTTGTTATTTTAATTTTAAAAGGATTATATATTCAAATTTGGAAATAGCAATAATTAAGTTTCTATTCTAGAAAAAGAGAAGAAAAAGAGAGAGAAAAGAAAAAAAAAGAAAGAAAAGAAAAAAATATGGAGAATCGCAGAATTCTGGGCATTGCTGGGCAAACTGACACTGCTGTCCATGTACACACTGACCTATTTTGATTTTGAAAAAATATTGGAGATATGCTTTTATTAAAAAAAGGACAGTTTTTGACATTCTTTTTCTATATTAGACATGCATATTTCTTGCAGATAATTGCCTCAGTCAGTAGTTGTAATGCGAGACATATTGAGACGATAAGAACTGTAAGAATGAGAAACTTACCGAATCTCTATTCTTCAGACCAGCAGTAAATATCAATTTTCTGCTCACATTCGAACACTGTGTTGGCAGTCTTTAACAGTACATTTTCATACAATTTGATCATTTGGTTCACGGAAATTCCAAAATGATGTGCTTGCACAATACATATGCAACCATTAGTGTATCGCCAGGAAAAAATACATGTTCATTATGTTCTGGGTTGTCTACTTAAGCGACATAGCACTTTTCCTGATGATTCTTTTCACCACTCAGTGGATAATGCAAAAGTACCCTCTCATTAATTCACTTTGTTATAAGCATGTGAAATGAATTTTGAAGCACTGGAACACCTGCATTTTTAAAACAGTTATTTAACCACAGATGATGAAAGAGAACATTGTTTTTCACTTGGGCATTCAGTTTGTTACACATGAATTTGTATACCAGTGATGTTTTGTTATGAATTATTAGAAAATAAAATCAGTATGTATGGCATTGAAGAAATTAAAACTTACAGTTAGAACAAACGTTCTTTATGTTAAAGTTCTTACACATATCCCGTCATATATATGTTTAATTTTTTTTTAAAGTAGATGAAGGGTCACTTGTTTGTAATCAACCTTGAAATCAATAGAGTTTTATTCAAAATCTGTGCGAAACTAAGATTGCTTTTTTTGCCTAAATTAAAATTTTACTTAGGTTTCCCTTCCACTTTGGTTAATATAAGTATGTGAATTATATCATTGGCATGACACATATATCCAGTAATGACTGCAATTAATGTGGTGCAAATAAACATGCTGTAATATTAGTTGATTTCCATTAAAAAGACTTGCTTTCTACGAAGTTATTATTGTAGTTTATTTGTGTCATACATTTCAGAAACTTTTGAAACAAAGTTCCTGAAATGTATGGTATGTAATTTCAGATAATCTAATCTCCCCCCCCCCAATTAGAAAAAGAAAGAGAAAAGGGAAAGAATATCGCATTTATGTTATTACTACAAAATTGCTGTAAATCATGATGTAATGAAGTTTCATTGCTTTCAATTTTAGATCCATTAATAATATGAATTATATTTCATTTAAACTTACTAGTATACAGAAATTTGTGTAAAATTATTGTTAAAAATATTGCTAGTTTTATTTTTGAAATGATATTTTATGTTTTCTTGGTTTAGCGATTACTTGAGCTACAGTTTGATAGCAATGCTAAATTTAAAGGAGAAGTGAATAAGCAAGATGCACAGTCTCTACGTATTCTTCCTATTGGCCGAGATATTGATGGCAATATGTATTGGTATCAATTAGATAAAGAACATAACATGAGGTTATATCGACAGGAAGTTGGAGAAGAAAATGTATGGCAACTTTTATGCTCGTAAGTTAATTTTGATGTACATACTGAGTTCAATAATGGTACTAAAATAAATTTATTTTATTACATTTGTTAATAAAATTTCTTCATTTATTATGCCCAAGTACAGGAAAAGTGATATACAGAGTAGTTATAATTAAAGCTGCCCTATTCCAAGCCCATTCTGGTAGATCCATTTCATCGAAACTGATATATGCTTTATATGGACCACTGGAAAAAGAAAACTGCAATAAAAAATAATAATTCAAATTTTGGTCACCAGGTAAAAAAGGGGACGCATAAAGAACAAAACATACAAATTTGAAACAAAGTTTTATTTAATCACAACATTTGTTCAGTGTGTATTCCATTTGCATCAAAGCGTGTTATAGCATGTTCAACAGTAGTGCAGGGATTTCTCTCAAAGCGTGTTATAGTTTGCTGAACAGTAGTGCAAGGGATTTCTCAGTCAGTTGCAGCAACATGACTTGTTAGGGCAATTCAGACAAAGTCCATAGGCTTTCTTCAAAGACATGATGTTTCAGGTGTCTCGACAATCAGAAGACACAGGGATTTAAGTCTGGAGAACAGGAAGGTCAGGCAGTTAGAAAGCTTCTCAAAATTACATGATCATCTCCAGAATAGGCATGAATCAATGCCTTCACTGGTCTGGCAGTGTGAGGTGATGCACCATCTTGCATGAAGATAGTTGTCTCTAAAGATTCTCGTTCTTATAAGGCAGGAATGAGTTGCTACTGAAGAAGTTTGCAGTAACAGGCACCCGTGATGAAACAGGTTTGAGTGTTCTCCAAGAAAAATTACCAGGAATGAAATCTAAAACTACACCATATAGTAATGTAATCAGGATGCAGAGACCGTTCATGTACAGCATTAGGATTTGCAGTATCCGATATGTATCGAGTATTAACTATTTCATCTAGGGTAAAATGCAACTCATCCAATCACAAAATGTTCCTAGGCCAAGTACTGTCAGTGGCTGTTGTGGCCAAAAGAAGACCAAGAATATCAATGCATCTGTCTGGATCTGCAGGATGCACCTCTCGCAGAATTTGGATCTTGTATGGATACCACTTTACAATGGGTTGGCTAACCTTCTGTACTGTCGACCAAGGGAAAGACACATTATGTGACACCATTCGAACATTTCTCAAAGATTATTTGGAACCATATGCTTTTTTAACCATGGCAAGAATGACTTTTTCCTGTTTCATTTGAAAATTATTTCTCTTCTCTTCCTTGCAACACACACAACTCCATAGTCTCTTCTAATTTAGTAATCATCTTTTTCCACCTCGATCTCAACATAGGTACTTTTAATGCATTGATATTCTTGCAATGCATTTGAAAAATTATTGCCATTCTGATAATACACAGTGATCAGTAAAACTTGATCTTTTTCTGTAAAGCCACGGTGGAGAATGGTTTTTTTGTCATTCACCACTGTCCTTTTAAAATACTCCACATTTGAATACTGTTTTTCCTACATTGCATAAAAAGTGCCATCTGTCAAAGTTTGAACTATTAATTTTTATTTGCAGATTTCTTTTCCCCTTGGTCCACATAGCAATTATACTAAGTTTCAATGAAATAGGTCTACCAAAACAGTCTCTACATAAGTCTAAATAGGGTAATTTTAATTATAACCAACTTGTATTTCTATTATAAGATCAAGAATTTTTTTTAAATGATTAATTTTTTATATTTTGCTGATCAGTTTGAATATTATTTAATTAAACAGACAGTCTGATGGATTCTGTATTATGTTTATGGGAGCCCTCTTTCCACCTTGAGGAGTTTTGTAATATGTATGTGTTATTCAGTGTTATGTAAATCATTTGTACTTTGACGAGACTTAGCAGGAATAGATTACTTTATAATAGCAGTTTTAGGAAGTATTGTATAAAAAAAAGTATGGAAATATTGCAGAAGAGTTGTATTAAAACTTTTGTGTAGGATTTCTAAATTTAATTATTAAAAATTTCATATTAAATGATGATAAATGGGTTCTTAAGAGGCAGGAAGTGAATGCAAGACACTTGTAAGAAAGTGTTTGAGCACTGATAGTCAAACTCTTATATTTATATGAAGGAGAAAGAAAAAGCTATTGGGAAAGCATTTTATAGAAATTTTATAAAAATTATTGTTGCAATTTTTATTTTTTGTTCACACTGTCATTACTCAAAGTTGAAAGTATTAAATTTTTTCCTAAAGCAAAGAAGAAAATTGTGATAAATAAGAATTGAATATTCAGTGGAACCATGTATCAAATCAAAATTTTATTTACTAAGCACATAATAGACTAACATAGAACTAATTTTGATTTGTTTTTTGAGCTTCTTTTTTTCTGTTCTTAACACAATTTTGAACATATTCTCTGAATGGTGATGAATGCTATTTTCCAGTAAATCTTTCATTATTTTAGATTTAAGAAGGGAAATGGGTTATGTAGCTATTTTGACCCATTATATAACATGTAGAGCTTCTTGTAGTACACTTGGGTTCTTTGTGCTTTGGAATTAATAATTGTTTCTTTTTAAATTTCACTGCAAGATGTTTAAATAATTTTGTTGATAAAAGATTCATTAAATTCCATGAGCTGCATTCAAAGTTTTCAAAAAACAAGTTTATGTCCTTTAATGTGAAATATATGGAATTTGATTTCATTGACAAATATTACTCGTTTTGCACTTACTGAAGTTCACTCGCTTTGGAAATGAAAAATTTTTTTTGGTAGGGGTGGTGGTGGTGTGTGTGGGGTAACTTAGCCATGGCATTTATTTATTTATTTATATTTTTGAGATAGAATTGACTTGCCTTTTTTTTTTAAAAAAAGTTTTTTTTTAAACTTCATTATCTTTTGTTATTTAACCCTTTTGACCCGACTTTTGCATAATTAAAATTTAACTATGAGAAGTAGTTTAATTTAATGTTGACATACTAAAAGAAGTGTAATATAAGTTTAAAGTTTTTCACGTTTCCTGGAAATCTCCTGGGACAATATGTCCCAATCATATGTCAATTGGGACTATTTGTCCCAGTCATCTAGGATCCTTTGAGTAACCTTTTGATCTCAACCCTTTAACTAACATGTACCAGCTAAACAAAAATTGAAAAAATTTAGTACCACCACTTCATTTTACAATGATTGTTATTCAATTTCTCAATAGAAATATTTAAATACATGTATATATTGCCATTTGCACAACCTATTGGCCATTTATATTAAATATGCACTCATAAATAAATATTAGATTAAGACTTGGTTACAATTTTTATCAAATTTCAAGTTATGATACTTTAATTCTAAAATTTAGTGCAAAATTTTGGCCTGTTTGAGAGAGAAAATTTCTTTGTGTCTTGTCTTATTTCATTTAGTTTTATTCTCAAATTAGGATCAACTTTTAATTTTGTTCTGTATTTATTTTTTAAATGTAACATGAGAGAAAATGTTCACACAAAAAGATTGTGCAAAAAGGCACTAAAAATTTAATACAAGTTGAAATTATTTATCAATGAAAAACAATGATTTTTAATGTCAGATGCTAATTCTCCCTTTATTTTATAATTATTTTTTGTTAGAAAACTTTCGACAAGTGGTGAAAAGTCTGAAATACTGTTATCCAATTCTTTGATTATTAGCTCGAGTTGTGTGTGTGTGTGATTGCATTTGTTTTTTTCCTCTAATGGTACACAAATTAACACTTTTTCTTTGTAATCCTAAATTTAATTAATTTAACTTTTCCAAAATATCAGCTAAATATGCTAAATGCTCCAACCATAATCCACTGAATAAAAATGTTTTTTAATTCAAATTTTGAATTACAGATAAAAATTTTAATTACTGATTGAAAATCTTAAAAATCGAAGTTCAAAAAGATGATTTAAAACTTTGCGTCTGGATAACTACCTTTCTTCAGAATATAACAAAAGTATTTCATGTTCACTGCCCATCTCTTGACATAAAATCATAAATATTCTTGACTATAAAGCTTGGCTTTTAATAAAATTAACAATGTTCACAGCCTGATACAAAACGATTTTCAGGTTTTCGGGTATTGTTTTGGCTACTAAAACTTCACAATGAATGGAACAGTGAGTAAATTTAGTTTCAGGTCCTTTTTTA
>KK118071.1:479332-516546 GCA_000611955.2 Stegodyphus mimosarum | reverse complement strand
TAGGGAAAAATTTCTGTTGTTAATAGATTAAGCTGTGAACATTTCTACACATATTATTGTGAAAAGTATTGATCAATATAATTTTTTTCAGAAGAGAGCTCTTATATCATAGGCTTCAGTACTGGCACTGAACCAACTCGTAACATCATTTGTAGAATTAAAAGTTTTAAATATTTCTAATTTGTATGGGATTATTAGGTAATGATTCTAAAGTATTAAAACTTCATAGAAATATTAAAAACTTATAAATTATTTGTGTGAAAATTCTTCTGGCATATCAAGTATAACAAAATTATAAACTGAAGAGCATTGTTACACTAACAAATCACAAAAATGTATCATTAAATGACATTTACAGGGAACAAAGAAACCTTAAATTAATTTAATTTATTAATTAACTGATTCCTCAGTTAAGAGGAAAATGACATCTAATATGCAAAATTTTAAAAATTAAATGTCTTGTTTAGTGTTTGTTATATGAGAGTAAAAACTTATTATTTTTATTATAATGAGATCTAAATTTTTCTACATGTAAATACCTAGGGACACTATGAAAAGTCAGATTTTTGAAATTTTTAGTCCAAAGGGGCTTCATCCCAGAAGGACTATTGTTTTCATTTTGCGATTTTGCGTTGAATCACTATAAACAGCTGAACCACTTTTCAAATTGTATTATATTTAAAGAAATTAAATAATGAAGAATCTACATAAATGTATGTCTATTTCCCCAAATGTGATAAAACAATGGTACCTAGAGCCATCCAATTTTGAATAATGTATGTTTCCACCTGAATTTGGAGTATGTTTTATTATCTGTTTCATATTTTCTAAAACTTAAACGAATTTTTGATAAACATAAAAACTCAACAATTTAAAAGCGAACAATGGTAACATTCTATGGGAAAAACAAAACCTTTTTATCTCCAGCGCATGGAACTGTGTATCAGAAATTCTAAAGGTATGCTCATTTTAAATTATTTTGCGATATTACTGTTGAACTGAATTTTATGGTTTAAGTGTGAAGAACATGATATTTAATAAATAAAGGTAACACACGAAACATTAAAAAAAAAAGCCCCTTTGGACGTAATTTAAAATCTGAAACCTTTCAGATTTTTTCTTTTTTTATAATTTGAAAATGCCAAAACATGAATGTTTGTGTCATTTAAAACATTTTTGTACCTGAAAATATGTGTCTTTGATCAATGATTGCAAAAGTAAAAGCCAGATAAAGACTTTTGTTGATACTGTAAAATCCATGAAAGTTTATGTAACATTTGACACATTCATAGAACTGCTTGTTTCCTTCACAAAACCCATCTTTTAGAATATTCTTTAAATATTTAGTTGCAGTTTTTTTTTAAATCTTTTCAATGTTTAAATTGACCTTTGATGTGAAATTTCACATTAGGGAAGAGGAAATAATCTGCAGGTGCCAAATCTAGTCAACAAAGGAAGGGATTGAGAATTGGGACAGTGCATTGTTGCAGAAAAGCCAGTTATTTGATTGAACTTTTCCAGATTTAACTTGCTATCTTCTTTTCAAAAGTTTATCCGTAACACTCTTATGCAATATGCAGTATACTATCTGTCTCTCAGGAACAAATTCCTCGTGAATTATCCCTTTACAGCCCCTTCCCCCCAAAAAACCTACTGGAGATTTCTGAAATATAAGTTACTGTGGCCTAACTGAAACTTCTTCAACTCAAGCAGATGACTGTCATTTTATATTAGGTTTATGAGCAAAGTACTAAAGTTACACACCTTGTCACAGTTTATTTAAAAATATCAGAACTAATGTCAGCCATACGGGTAATCATGAGAATCAGAAATTCGATCTTTTTATTCTGCATGAGCTACAAAATTAGAAATAATTTTTCTTAACTTCTTCCATGACCAGTGTCATTACTGATGTTAAACTGTTATTCAAAGAGACAGGTGATGATTTTCATTAGCAGTCTTCAAACTTTTCCAGTGTTTTCATCTGCTCAGTGTTGTGAGGGGTAGCAGCTTATGGGTTCATTATTAGTATCTTCATGCCCATCACAAATTCATCTATGCTAACAAAAAATATTTGTTTCTGCTAATGTTTGATTCCTATATACTTATAATATATTTCAAGTGTCTCCATTGTTGTCTTCTCAACCTTACAAGAAAACTTGCAATTCTTTGTTCGTCATTCGAATCTATGACAGTAGATGTTTACTTGATCAAAGAACACAATTAAGTATGTGAAAAATTTTGTTTGAAAGCAGAAAATATCTTCATAAAAACATTCAAAATATTATAATAATAATAATAGCTGATTTACTGGAGATTTTTGAAAACAGGGAGTCTTAAAATTTTGTAGGTGTTCTGTGTATGCAGTTATGACAAATGTGTTAATCAGAAAGATAATGTATGAAAAAATAACTTTATATGCACTGAAACTTGCTTCATAACTCCCATTTTTTTTATTCAATCCTTTTGGTGCTTAATTAAAAAATAAGCCTCACATTTTATTTTTGTAATATTAATTTTGTTTCCACACATTTTTGTAAAGTTGTAGAGCTTCATTATTTGATCTTACTATTTTTAAACTGAGGAAAATAAAAAGGGTTTTGTTTTAGGACAATATAGTAGTTGGAGGACAGAAGAACAATAATCATATTCAGTTCCTATTCACACACACTCAAGGCAGTTTGACCTTGTATTTAGGATTTGAGTTAACAAGCAAAGTTGTTACATTTTTTATAGCAATAGTGAGAATTTTTTATTCAAATCGAGCATTTGGTATTTTCCTCCTTAACCTACATTAGTGGCTGGAATAAATATTGCTCTCTCTTTCTCATGGCTACATATTTAATAAGTAATGACTACTGAATTAAAAAAGTATTATGTTAATATTGGATCAAGTTTATAACATTTTCATGTATTTCATTGCATAAGTAAGCTGCAGTAGATGCTCTGATCATGTGGTTAAATGCTTTATCAGCAATAATTGTTAAATAAATGATGGTACAACTCTTAAGATCTTTTTTTTTCTAATATTTCAGTTGAATTTAAAATATTTTTAAATAAAAGTGTTATTTGAATCATTTCATGTTGTCAAAGTGTCCTTATATCCACAGTTCAGTATTTTGTATTATGCTAAATTTTGTATTCAGTATTTTAAATTGAAAGGAGGAATTTTCATTTTCTTCTAATGTTTTTCAGAAAGTATTTTAATAGCTATAGTGTATGAGTAAAAATGTGTATTTAAAATCGTAAATAATTTCTGTAATTTTCTTAGGAAACAGAGGCTTGCTTATGTTGGAATAAGCTTGGATAATGTGTTAAAACCTGTAAGTATTTTATTAAATTTTTGAATTCTCTTATTTAAATATATTTATGTGAAGAGAAAACTTTTATATTTAATTTTTGATTCATGTTTTTATCACTTTTTATGCTTATTTATAGCATGGAATAAAACATAGGATATCCACAAAATAAATTTACTTTGTCATTTTGTAGTCATATGAAAGCCATGATACCAATTTCAGTTTTTTAAATAAAGTGGACAACCATGAATGTTTGTTGAGTATAATGGTAAATGGTACCAAATATCTCACAGAGTATGTCAGATGCTCAGCAGAAGTTTTATTATCACAGAAAAGGCTAGCATGCAGGTGAAGTGGGATAATAAAATGACTTCTTGGGTGATTTCTTCTTTTGAGACTTTATTAAGGATATTTTCTACAAAATGAAGATGAAATCATTTCTGAGTTCAAAAAACACATTCTTCCTGTGTAACACCTAGCATTTTGCAATGTAGGCCAATAAAAGTTAGCTATCAATTGGATGCTTTCTGAGCACTGTAATTCACATGCATAAAGTTCTATACAAAATTCTAAGATTAAGTTTCATCTTGCAATTTACAGAAAGAGATGAAGTTCATGTGGAAGCTCCTTTCCACGCCTTTGTGGTATAACTGGAAGCATAGTTGATGTATATTTGAAAGGTCTAGGTTTCCTAACGGAGGACCCAACGAAAGCATTGTGCATTTTTCACGTCTCCTACTTAAAAAAAAAAAGTAATGACTGTGTAGTGTTTTGCAACAAATCTTCCTTTAATATTGTGCATGGTCACCTCAGATGGGAACACAAACTTCACATATTGATTTTATAGAATTTACATAATTGTTAATTAATTCTTATGGAAGTGCATGCCATTCTCTTGGAAGTACATCTTTCAAATTGTGGAGTATCTGGGAAGACATTTGCACTGTTGCAGTTTGATGGCATAAGGCATCCCACACATGCTCAACCAGGTTCAAATTTGACGAATAAACTGTACAGTCCATTCGAGTGATAGTTTCGAAGTATTCTGATATTGAAGTTGCTGAGTGTGTAAGAGCAATATCTGTTTAAAAAAATCTGGGCCAACAGCATCCCTAAAGAGTCTTACATGAAGTTCCAAGATCTCATCCATTCTCCAATTAATTAAAGTTTCCGTCAAAGATATGCAGTTCAATGGAACCATTTTTGATGATCTTGTCTCAGACCACAAAATTGTTTCCATGGGAGCAGCAACTTTCATCAGTAAAATGAAGCAAGTTGTATGTTACTTATTCCCTCCAGATCAAAGCAATGTAGAATATTACTAAGTTTATATCTGCATTTGTCAGTAAAACTTATGTAGTCCCATTTCTTTCAGTGACCACCTTAAAAGCCCTTTGAATGATGAATTTAATGGGACTGAAACCACTGGTCTTCTTGCATAAAGTCCAACATTGTGAAGCCTTCATATGGCTATAGAATGACTGATTGGAGGTTTTATTGAAGCATAAAGATTTAAAGTGAACTCTCTTGTAATTGTTTCATGATATCTTTGAACTGACAATGGGGGGGGGGCACAAACTTTTCAGATGCAGTTGTTGCTCTTGATCACTCATGACCAGGTGTCTTCTAACTGGTTCACCTCTTAAAAAGCAGTTATAAGTTCTTGATATGACTGTTTGAGGGATATTCAGATCTTTGATGACTCCTTGAATCTACCGTTTAGACACAACTTTTGCCATTCGTTTAAAGATGCCTTTGAGACAACTAATGAATACTAATCACTCTCAGAAACCACATTAAATTTAACACACTCAAATCACAACATTTGTCCATTGTGCAATATATTGTCTGTTACCTAATTTGCAAATTTTATGCCCTGAACTAAGTGCAGAAATCCAATTTAGCTTTCACTTACATTAAAATAAATAATTACATTATTAAGCTATGGTTGAAAAATGAAATCAATCAGCCTATTTTTTCAGATTATCTTTCAGATTTCATGAGCAGTGTATTTTAAGGAGTCATTGTGCTTGCGAATTGCTTAGTTTGTTTATACAATAAAAATCTGAAATATAAATTAAATATCTTTTGTCATGTTGAATGGTAATATTCTGAAAACTGGCTGTTTTACCACATGGAAGACATTGACTATGACATTTGCATAACTATGACATTTTGCATAAAAAGCAACAATTGCTTCATAATATGAATGAAAGTGCATAGTAATGTAACATAATGTGATGGTTGAAACATTTTAGATAAACTGTGCTAAAGATGTTTCTGTTATTAAGATAAGATTTCATTTTCTGTCATAAAAATGCTTCAGATATAGTTATTTAACTGGGTATAATTTTAGACATTTTACATAAATCAAATGATAAAAGCGGCACTTTCTTTAATTGTTGAAAATGACCATTGTTTCTGAGAACATAAAGGAATGGGGTCACTCAGATTCATTTGGTATCGAATGTTATTTTTCGCGGTTGACTACTTCCAAAAAATTAAAAGGATCTAGAATGACAGTTGGTTATTTTATAGATGGTTTCATTGCACCAACTCTAGTCTCTCGTCCAACTACTGTTAGCCATCATATATGGGTCTTCTTTTCTACCGCCCCTCTTTTCCATGTAAGCAGCTTGTTGAAAATTTACGTTTTGCTTATTTGAAACTGCTTCCAAATGTTCAGGTAAAAATCCAAAAACTAGTGGAAGAAATGTAGCTTGAGTGAAATATTGCAACGCAAAACTTAAAATGACCCTGACTACACATGACCTTTAAGTACATGCTCCACATCCTTCATAATTTTCAGATTTGTTATTTCCTGAAAAGAAGTTCCAAATGTTTTGAAATCCATCATAAGCTCTTTGTATCATTTAAATTGAATGTTTCAGAAAGCTTTTTAATCTGGGATTAGATCATAAAAGTTCTTAGTCTCTTAACAATGCAAAGTTTTTTTTTTTTTTAAAGCTCATAGGGCATTAGCCCAGTAGGACTATTAATTTCATTTTGGCATTTTGCATTGAAAACTTTAAATGTCTGTTTTACTTTTCAAATTGTTGCCAGCAAATTTTATCACTCTGTGTTATGTTGAAAGAAATTAAATAATGAAGAATCTGCATAAATGTATGTATGTTTCTCTCATTATGATAAATCAAAGGTACCTAGAGCCATCAAATTTTGAATAATGTAAACCTCCACCGAATATGGGCATCTGGAAGCCGTAATTTGTTTTTATTATCGATTTTATATATTGTAAGACTAACGAATTTTTGATTAACAAACTCAAGGATTTCAAAGCGAGCATAAAAAAAAAAAAAAAAAACATTTTTATCTCCAGTGCACAAGACTGTGTATTAGAAATTCTAAAGATATGCTCATTTTATTTTATTTTATTTATTTATTTATTTATTTTAGCCAAAGGTGCGGTAACCCAGAAGTTTATTAGTTTCTAAACATGAGGCATGAGACTGTCTGTCAGAAATTCTAAAGATATGCTATTTTTAAATATTTTGTGATAGTGCTGTTGAATTGAATTTTATGGTTTAAGTGCAAAGGACATGGTATTTAATAAAGGTAACACATGTTAAAAGAATGTCCTGTTGGGCATAATATAAAATATGAAATCTTTATGTATATATGTATATATATATATATATATATAATTATTTCCTTCTATAAAAGGCTTGTCATAGTGTTGTCCTACTATCACACTGGGAGACTGGGAGATAACAATATATAGTGATATATATTGTTAACTCCCAGTGTAACAGTGAAGCTCACTGTTTGTTTGAGAAGCTTGCAATATACAGAGTGAGAGTTATAGAGCACATAGAGTGAACTCACCGTTATTAAATATATGAATATATAGGTAAAAAAAATAAAGAATACTTAAAAGATTAAATTAGCAATGTAAATTTCCCTTCTCAGTTCTAAAAATAGTAACCTTTCTCTGCACTGCGTCACTTCTAGATTAATCCATGTCATATGACTTTTGCATAATCCTGGTGATGTAAATGGAACTAAAACTCAGGCAGTCAATAATAATTTTACGGAAGTATTAACTATCCAATCAAAATACATTGTAAACTAAAACTAACTCAGTCTGAATTTAGATTTCACCCTGAACGTAATGGCACTTGCTCACTACTCTTCGGCCTAGCTGGACTGATTTCTTCTTGCTGCAAAGTTATCAAAAATGTAAAGCTCTTGAAATAGGCATAAGTAATGTGCCAAGTTGTTTGTGGTTGCAATATGTTTACCGAAAAAAGGAAGATTTAATTTTCGACTGCCAAATTTCTTATTCAGTGTGGATCGGCATCTTAGCATTCTAAGACATCAAAGTTACTGCTACTGCTTACTTTAAAATTTTTTTTATTATTTCATATATATATATTCACATTGTAAACTTTCTTTAAAGTTTTTTGGAGTAGTCAAGAAAATGTTTTCAGTTTTCTGAATTATGTTTCAGCTTAAGTTCAGTCACCAATTCTTGATGGTCATGATAATAATACTTTCACTCACATTTACTAAAACTTTTTATTTTTACTTCATGATGGGTATTGAATGTTTTACTATTGTATTGTCACCTCATGATAGATATTGAATGTCATACTATTTGTGTAACTAATTTTAACAATGTAATTAATTTATAATAAAACACTTTACTTCTATAACAATTCTTTTTCTGTTTACCATTTAGCTATTTATTTATCAAAAATAGTGATATGATATTTGAAGTTGATTTGAAGCTAACTTTGTCTAACTTATGTAGAGTAGACCTCAGTTTCTTCATAAGACAATGCTATTAAATACATGAGAAATATATATTAGTTAGGATGGGTGAAAGGAATATTTTTTTTAAACCCCTACCTTTTTTAACTTTGGAGTTGACTGTAGGATGTTTTGTGCTGTAGAAGTTTAACTTACGGAATCTGTTTAAAGAAAACTGTAAGAAATGCTTAGGCGTGATATGAGGAGTTTTTCAAGGTAGTAGTTTTGCATTGATCTCAATGCTTATAACAGTGGGATGTACATTTGCCACTAATTAGTTAAGAATGATTTAAATTTATAATATCCCGTCTGGGCTTTTTCTTAGACTGAAACAGTATTAAAATGTAAAAAATGATATTCTTTCATATAAAAATGTTTTTGACATTTATGTACCATATATTCCAGCTTATAACGTGCACCTATAATTTCAAACTACATTTTTTAATTTTTAAGTATATTCACCACATAGTGCGCATTCTTTTGCCAAGTGCATCATTCCAGTCTAGAAATAGTTTGTGAGTGGATAATAAAAGTATGGAATGATATTAAAACTGACATAATTCAAAAGCATTTTAAAAATGTAGTGTATCTAACAATCTAGATCGAGTGGAAGATAATCATATATTTATGGATTAGAACAGTGAGATGGTGAAGATGATATAGAATTTGATGATATGCCCGAAGATATAACAAAAGACAAATATGACAAACTTTTCATATTGATAACGATTTTCATATCCGATAATGAAAAATTTTTAAGTTCAAAAGGTATGTCTTTTCTTTTAAATAAACAGCATTTAGGTACATGTAGAAATCTAATTTTAAATCTATTAATATCTATTATTAATTTTAAATCCTATTCAGCATATAACATGCACCCGTAAATTTCCCATAAAATAAAGTGTGTGTTATATGTTGGAATATACAGTACTTAAAAAAAAAAAAAGACAAATTCTTTAAGTAGTCTTGTATTCTAATGGTGTGTTCAGATGTTATTGCAATATATTATGATAGAATGTTGTAAAGCTTACAAATTTCAATTGCTTATTTTTTGCAGAATGTCCAATTGCAATAAAATGTAGTGCTAAATTCTAATGCACTACACTTTCTTGTAAAATTGAAGAAAAACTAAGAATTAATTAATGAAATATTGCCCTTTTTTATGAACTCACTGTTGTTCCACTGTATGTATGTATGTAATGTTTTTCTTCTGCCAATATGAAATTTTCTGAAACTCCAAAATTTTATGATTTTTCCCCCCTCATGATGCATTTCATGAAAAACAACTCAGAATTATATAGCCATTATTATTAGCAGTTTTCTAAAAAATTGTGTTCAACTGTTTTGCAAATCTTTAATTTATTTCACTGTTTTTTCATTTCATTTACGTAAGTATGCTTTTTGGTCTGTTCATGAGCGTCATCTGCAATGTATATGCTGGTAATTACAACTTTTTTATGTATCAGTGAATTGTGATTTCAATGTCTGGTGCGTTTATGGTTTCTGTTTGTTATCTTTATACATTGTAAAAACTAGCCTTTTTAAAGGCATGCACTAGTGCTTTACTTTGATTTGGTTTCTGATTAACTTTTGGGATGTATTTCCATGATTTGATTACAGCATCATAAAGAATTTTTTCTACGACTTCTATAATAAGGACATTTATTGTAATTCTGAGCTTCTTTATTGTAGTTAATAGTTTTGGGAAATTTTTTCTAAACATTTTCTTTTTTTTAAATAATTCTGAAATTAGTTCACTATAAATGAAAGATATATATTTTTATATATATTTTTCATTTGTATTGAAATACATATTTTTATATATTTCAATATAAATACTGTTCATATTTTTATATGTATCATCAGGATTTATTAAAAAAAACTTTCTGTTCTAAAATCAAATATGAAGTATTCCATGCTGTTTTATTGGAACAAATATTTCCACCAAATTAAAATATATTATATAAAATTTATTTAAAAAAACATGCCAGTTATACAGTAAATCATGACTATAAATAAAGTATCATATAATCACTTTTATTTTTACTATACCTGTAGCTAAAGATTTTGATTATTTTTTATGTGATGGGTATGTCCCTTACTTTTAACAACAAATGTTTGAAATAAAGTAGTAGTTTCAATATGCTGGCATGTATTTTGAAGGAAAAACCTCTAAATGATGAATTTTAGCTAAAATCACAGCTGATTGAATATAAGTTGTTCTGGAGCAAATATAAACTGAGAGAATCAAAAGGATTCAGGGTTAAATTTTTTAGTTTGTCATATTTTTGTCATTTAAAAATCTAATATTTTAATAATTTGTATTAATCTATGTGTATTTATTTATAGGAAAAGAAAGAAAAATCGGATGAATCTTCTAAAGAAGATGGTGATGATAAGCATATTGAGACTAAACGGGATAGGAAAAAGGATTCGTCTGATGATGAAAGACAGAGAAAACTGTATGGAAAACGTTCTGTCAGAGCTAGGCGAAATGTTAACTATCAGTTTAAGGAATATGATGAATTGATTGCATCTGCTATACAAGAAGAAATGTTAGGAGTAAAATGTAGGTATATTTTTTACTCTTTAAATAATATTTTAGTATCTGATAAAAGCTTTTGAATTCAGGGATTTGAGAACTGAGATTGTGAGTTATTTTAAGAATTGTAATTGTGAATTTTATCTGAGTGAGTAAAAATTCAACTTAGATGAAGAAGATGGAAATTAAACATTGCTAAAATGTAAAATTTTGAGCCTTTCCATATGTAGTTTTTTGATTTTGAATGAGATGTTTCATGCTGTTGCCATTAAACACTAATGCAGTGGAACACTTAGATTGTGATTCCTTCTGTAAATAAATTATCTGAACCAAAAACGTTTCAGATGGCAAAAGAAGCCCCAAGTTATAGGCACTCAAGTTGTCAAAAAATTATTCTTAAAGTGTTTTGAGGTAACTTTGACATAGGATTAACACTCAGGATCTCTCCTACCTTCTTAATTTTTTGTCTCTTAGATTTAATTATTTTCCATTGGTTTTGTGTTATGAAATTGGGCACAAAGTTTTGTTGTAAATTTAAATAGGTGATTGTCTGTAGTACAGGAATGGATTAACCCAGTTTTTATCTGTGGAGAAAATAGTTTCTGTTTAGATTCAAATTCAGATTTCAGGTGACATGCCTTCAGGAATGTATTAAATTCATGAACACTGCAATTTGAATTGGATTCAAATTCTAGTGAATGGGCTAGACAATACAAATGTTCTCATGATTCCCTTGGGGATAATTAACATGATTACAAGCCAGTTTTCATTGTTAAAGGCCTTCATAACAGCATCCTTACCTTTAGGTAAATAACCTATGTATGCTTTATTATACTTAACAATAACAGCTCCATCTTTGTATTGTTATATATTTCAATATATTAAGAAAAGGTTTTTGAATTGCAACATTTTTAATGTAAAAACTTTAGAAAATATAGAATTCAGAAAAAAAAAATATGCCAAATTATCCAATTCATACTTTCATAAGTATGTTAGCTTTATATTGAACAGGGTTCGTACGGTCCTTAAGAGTCCTTAAAAGTCCTTAGGTTTTTTAGAATCGATTTTTGGTCCTTAAAAGTTCTTAATTTTGGCCAAAATCGGCAGAAGGTTCTTAATTTTAATCATCTGAAATTTCTGTCTGTTTTTACGACTGCCATTTTGAGTGTGAATTAGCATTTTGAAGGAATATTTTTGGTGATTCACTGACATATATGGTTATCTTTTGGATGGGGTGAATGGTTTCATGTATTATAACTTGTTCTTATTTCTAATATAAATAGTGGGATACTAGAGGTTTTAAGCAAGAAGTGAAACATAAGCATTTGGAAATTCATTTTTTCTAATGAAGAGCTCTTAAGCAACTTTTCGCTTTTGGAGATGTGAACTTTTTTTTAACGTTCTAAATTTCGCGACTTATGAACATTTTGGTGATTTTAAGATCAGTTTTTACAGAAAAGTTTTAATTCTGAGATCTGGGAATTTTTCGACGGTTTTTTAATACATTGCAACATTAATAAATTTCATTAAAATAATAAATTTCATTGAAACTATATTTAAAAAATAACATTAAAATAAAATATTTTTATTTTTCGCTGATATTATAAAGTTCCATTATACAATATTTTGAATCTGTGAAATAAACAAGGTATAATACTATAAAACACAATTTATGAAACAGTTCTTACTAAAGGCGAAATTAGCTATATAATTAATTAAAATGTCTTTTTTAAAATTTTTTCATAGTAAGAGATTTTCCCATGTAATTGACTCAGAATATTCAGAATTCTCAGAATATGCATCAGTTTTCTCTATAAAATTAATTTTACACTTTGCTTTTTTTCTTGCCAAAATATTTCTGGCTTTTGGCTATTACAGGATTGGTAGGGATCATTTTCCTTTAGGATTTTAGACACTGCAGCTTGGAACGTTTAGAAGGATTTGAAGGCAATATTTATAGATGCACGATTCTAGAAGATTCCAGCAATATGTGAAAAATGTCTCCATGATATTAACACATAATGAATGTATTTTACAGAAAGTACTTTTTGGAGAAAGTCTGGAAGAACAATGAAAACATAATATTCGAATGTTTTATTTCTGATACTAGAATCTTTTTTGTAACATGTTTATCTTCCCATTATTTTCTCTACTTTTGACTGGACACAAGCATGAAAAATATCAAAAATGCTTCTAATCTTTGGATTAGAAGGCATGGATTAATGGACAGGCGTTATATCTGCTGCCTAGTGCCTTTCTAAATTCTGCTTCCAGTGCCTGCTCTAAATTCTAAATGTTATGAGATTTCTAAATTTTGTTGCTCAGTTTGTCACTAAATTCTAAATATTCTTCCACATCAGCTCTATAACCAGCCCTTACCATATATATTTCATATTTCTTCTGAATTTTGATATTGCTAAAGAAATAAAATTAGCAGCTTTTTCTCTACATTCTAAATGCATTTAGTTTTTTTAAGAGTAACAGAAATGCTTAATTAAATCCAAAAATTCTAAAATAAAAGGAAATGTGTTGAAGAAAGAAAGTACACAAAGAAAATTATTCTTCAAAGATATGTACAGTTATTATTATGTAAATTACCCAGTTGTTTATGATTTCAACCTTTACTATAGTTTCCCATTTTGAGCCTGCTTAAATTAAAATTAAATTGCATAGTCTTTGACCACTACTCCACATTTTTAGTTTGAATTTGACTGTTCTTGTTCAATTACATCACCATAATTTTTGTTAGCATCAGAACATGCCTTTATGTTCTAAGTTCTTTTTAAATAAGAGGCTTATTGAAACCTTTGTCTGGCATTGTAGTTACTTTCAGACATAGCGGTAATTTGCTTCACGTCTGTCGGGAGGTTTAGGACTGTTTAACTTTTAACTGATTAAGTAAACCCTCATAGGTATATTGTAGAGAGGTTGATAAGTTAGAAGGTAAAGCACGCAGAAACTAGGGAAAACACTGGTTTGCTTATTGAGACAATTTTCCGATTGTTAGAAAAGATGCTCAAAGAGAAGGAAATCGATTTAAATTAGCCAAAATGTCTGGGAAGGCTTCAAATTAAAAAGACGCATAAATATTTTGTTGAGTTTTAAACAAACCAGAAATGTTTTGTAGCTTTTAATGTGTAATTATCCTAATATTTTTTAAGAATCAATGCCATAAATTATATATATTTGCGATTTTAATATGGCTTTTTTAACAAATATTGATAAAAAAATAAATAAAATTTCATATTGGCCATGTAAATCCATAATGACTAAGGTTATCTAACTACCTTATTTAATTATTTATTACTAACTTGGTTACCCTTAAAAATTAGCTCTGGATATTAAAATGAGTTATTGCCTTGCATTGATCCTTACCGTGGTCACAAGATAAAGCACAGAATGCAAAAATTCATGTAAAACTTATTCTTTGCATGTAGTGAGACTTAAAACAATACGAAAAAACTTATCACCTGTGGTGTTTTAGTGGCTTATTGGATCTACACGAAGCTACGACACTAACTGTTACAGACAGAGCCCAACTAACTTTCGAATCTTGCCAACCGTGCCTTTTAGGTTTGTTCTAATCAGCAGGTTTCTCTCTAGGCAAGCAGCAGCAGTGACAGGGCTATCTTTTATTATGAGTCCTTCTGATTATGATCTTACTTCTAATTTTAAACTATTCCGCTTGACATAAAATCTGCTTGCTATTTACTAAACCTCTAGACTGAGCAAGTGTGTGACAAAAATGAAACATTAAAAAAACAAAAAATCAACATAAAGCTAGCTGTTTGCTAAGCATAAATAAAATGTCACTTATCTTCTACCAAATATGTCCAACAATTATAAATGTAAATTATTTAATGCTACTTGATACATTTTAGAAAGTTGATGTTGTTCTCAAACTTATTAATAATTTTGTTAATTAATTCATATTTAATAATAATTCATCCTACTTACGGATCCATTTTCTTTTTAGGATGGTATTACTAAAATGCAAGTTCAGGCAAAGATAATATTTTTAAATGAATTTATTCAGTTCCCATTTGCTCATAAGTCCTTTTTTTACATTAATAGTCCTTAAAAATCCTTAAAAGTTTATAATATTTTTAATTGAATTTATTCAGTTCCCATTTGCTCATAGGTCCTTAATTTTTTTCATTAAAAGTCCTTAAAAATCCTTAAAAGTACTTATTTTCCATGTGCAGAAATGTGTACGAACCCTGTTGAACTAGGATTCTAGTAAATAAATTCTGTCATTATAAATGTGATCAATTTATTTGTGCTTGTAAACTTTTCTAATTTTTATCTGCATCGGTACTCTTTTATTTTTTATTTATTCATGTATTTTTTTTACCTTTAGTTGGCATATATGGATTCATTAGTTTTCATTTATTGTATTACTAATAGGTGTGATTTAAAGTATTAACTATAATTACAGGGTGCTTCAGTGTATCAGGCATTTTAACAGATTTTTATTTAAAATAAGAGAAAAATATTGTTGCCGGGTTCATGATCTTCTTATATTTCAGAAATGGGTGTTTTTGAAGAAATTTTTTTCATTATTTTCACATAAAGAAGGAATTACTTTTAGTTTGTGTTATACTTTTCAGTGCTACAACTCGAAATAAGTTTTTCTGTTCTCCATTTCTTAGTCATCAATCTTTCAATCAAATCTTTTAGTACTAGCTAAAGATTAGACAAATTCAGCATTCTTTTTAAATATGGGCATATTATGACTCTGCTGAAATAAAAATCTCAAATTAGTGTCTATGAAATTTTGTTTTAAGTTTAATCATATTCTGTCTCCCTCCAATGTGTTCTGTGTGTACATTGTTTTAAATTAATGTTCCTTGTAAGAATTTAAGTCTTTTACCCCCTCCCAGCTGTGTGTTACAACTGTCTGTATACCGTTTTAAATATGAAATTGTCAGGACTGAGTGTTCGGTGCATATTCTTGGAAAACATCTTCGTGAAACGTGAAGTCCTGATCTTGAACAGGGAGCTGAATGCAGCTATGTTCTGTGGTAGAATATTGTGATTAAGTGGTAGAAGAACTGCACTTTAAAGGGATTTAAAATCCTCTTTTGTTAAACCACAATTATTTACAACCACTTCCCAACTCGGGAGGGATACAGAAAATAAAGACCGTGCTTAGGTCTAAAATGAACAATCAAAGTAATTTAAACTAAAGCTAATTAGAAAGTAAGTCGTTGTTGCTCACAGAGCTATGAACGTGAGGCTGGCCTCTAAACTAAATGGTGCGTAGCAAGGTTTAACTAATACTGACGCACTTAAATTTACTTCAATAAGTAATCACGGAACAGTGCTACGACTTAGAATTTAAATACTAGCTAGTCAGGCGAATGTTGAGTAACAGTGGTCTGAGACTAAAAGCTCTCTCACACTGAAAGGTTTCTACCTTTCGTTTAAATACTACTTGGCTCCACTTCAAATTAGCATAAAGCTGAAACGCGCTCTTATTGTAACGGGAAGTTGAAATGAGAACAGATAGAAAGAGTTAAATTAAAATAAAACTTTGTTAATTCAACTAAAACCTTACAAAATCATACTGAATTATATTGGCAATATAAAATCAGATATGTCCATTTAAATTTTTGACCCAAATACTGATAAACGGGGTTGAAAAATATAACAAAATCTTTGCCTATGATAGATACTGGTACATCTTTTTCTTTTCTTTGCTTACTCTATTAAAAATCATAACTAAGAAATTTAAAATTTGGATCAAATTTTGGAATAGGAAATTAAGTTGCATAATTATTTTCAAAATAAGTTATATATCTGTTTGAAGCTTATTATTTTAAATAAACTCTTTGAAAGTTACCAAAATGAACAGTTATTGCTCCTTAATTATGTGCAATATTTCACTACAGCACTGTTTGAAAATGCTACTTGTTTTCCTCTTAGTTGCTTTCTGAAATGGCTCTCATTTTCAGCAACAGTATAGAATGTTAGATGATTAAATTTTTTTAAAAGTGCTTTTCTCAGAATTTTGATTGCATTAAAGTGAAGTCTAACAAGTATTAGATATCCAGTGAAGTAATTAATGGGTAAATATTAAAATATAAATTGATATAACATGCAATATTAAACTTTATTGACCCTCTCCATGTGCTGCTTCAGATTGAATTTTTAATACATATTATACAAAGTAATGATAAATATAACACTCATATTAATAGTGAAAAAACTTGCAGGGTTATATACAAATAGTGCCAGCTGTTATAGAATTACGGTTGCAACAAAAATAGCTATGGAAAATAACAAGTTTGAATAGCATGACTGCTGTATGTGGGTGAGCAAAAGTTAAAGGTCAACCTCTTAAACTGTGCCGATGTCACAATCAATATATTATATTGAAATTAAGTGCTGTGGTAACATCATATCTGATATTTCAAATCAACTCAAATTGTTTTGGCGATGTCTTACATGTTATTATGCGAGCTTTGTTAAGTTTCGGTATGGTACCTGTTGAAGGAGTAACTATATGTATAGGAGTTTGTGTATAATTTTATTAAAAACCCTTGCAATAAGTGTATTTACCAAAAGGTAAGTTGCTTTTGAAGAGGTGAAAAGGTCTTTTTCTGAGAAATTTCTTTAATTTTGTGACTTAATTGCAGCATTTAGCTAAGAAATTATTTATTATTTTAAAAATTTGTTCTGTCAGTTTTGCTAAGTGTAAAAATCCTGGGAAAGGTTTTGTTTCATTGTGTTTTGAACTAGTAACTAAATTTTGTTTTTAAATGTAATCTTAGGCATACTTTCGTATTATATATTTATGTAACTATCTGATAAGTAGTCATTTCCTTCTTCCATTCAAAAATGTGATTATAATTATTTAGTGGCTGAAGAAGCATTTAAAGAAGCCGAGGAAGGTGCTGATGATGATAATGATAGCGATAAATCATTTGCAGCAAAAATACCGAAAACAAAGACCAGAAAAAGAAGAAGCAAAAAATTAAATGATTTAGATTTTACTGATGATGATGAAGACAGTGGTGAGGAATATAAAGGACTAAGGTATGAACTTTTGCTTTTGAGAATCATATTATATGGTAATGTGTGGGTAATACACAGATTACCATAGCAAGAAAGAATTTAAAAATATCATAATTAAAATTTGTTAAATTTGAACATGCTGATAGTACAATACAGTCTCTTACAGCTGCTACAAATTGAAATACTGTTCTGAGTTTGCAAGAAAAGTTCTCAAATTTAAAAATTAAATAGTCTCATAAGAGTCACACTTTTTGTGTTTTATTTTTTATAATGGATAAAATATTGCCCTAAATACGAATATAGGGATGGGGGTTGTAATAAAAGTTACATTTTTTAATTTTTATACATTTGTTTTCTTTCTTTAACTTAAAAATGTAAAAAGGCAAATGTTGGTGTTATTTAAAATATTTTTTTTACCTGGAAGCACATGTCTATGACCAGTGGTTGTGAAAATAAAAGCCGAGAAGGACTTAAGTAGACGTGTGTATAAGTCAGTTAGCTTTTGAATTTTTAGCTGTATATCATATTGTAACAATAAATTGCAATCCGAGAAGAGAATTTAGTAGAACTGTTTGGGCTACTAGAGTCGTCTGCCTGTCTGTGAGATATTATTGCGCAATGTGCAGATCGTATGTGCAGCTCGCATTTTGTTCTTGCATTTTTGAAAACGCTAATTGTATCTCTCTCGCTGTTGTTTGCTATGTTGTGTTCTAAAGCTGAAATCGCTGAAATAAAGGATTAAACTACAGTCCACTCGCAAAGTTGTATTCTTACGTTTATTAATTTAAATTTAAGATTACTTCCGCTACATTATTTGGTCGTCCTACGCCGGAGCTACGAGAAAAACCCGCGCTTGTGAATAAGAATTCTACGTGTCCGTAATGGAGTTCATGATGCAATTTCGGTTTAGAATTCTCAAGACTTTCGCATTGGATACAGTGTACGAGGTGAGTGAAATAGTTAACGCATTTTAATTGCATTTGACATTTCGTTATTGCTACTATTTTTGTGATTAAAGTATTAGTAAAATCGAGAATTTAGAATATTTTCAAAATGTTAGATATAGAGAAAAAACGAAAGAAAATTTTGAAAACGCAGTTAACGAAATTTATAGAGAAAATAGATTATGATAACTTAGATAATGCTGAAGCTGAATTAATCTTAGAAAAATGTAAAATCTTTAAGGAAGATTTTAAATCTCTATTTGGAGAAATTTATATAAATTCTGATGATGAAAAAATAGACACTTTCGTTGACGAAGAACAGTCGATTTTAGAGAAAATTGAGGAAGTTCACTTAAAAATTATTCGTAAGTTAAAGATTTACAAGGTCGTAAATGCAAATGGCGACAAACCTGTCATACCTGAATCAATCTCTGAAAGTTTAAAGTTACCGAAACTATCTTTACCCACATTTAGCGGAAATTTAACTGAATGGATAACATTTAAAGATTTATTTAACGCTAGTGTTCGCAATAATCCAAATCTATCTGGAGCTCAAAAATTACAATATTTAAAGAGTTCTTTGAAAAATGATGCTTATCGCATTATTCAGTCAATTCCCATAGCTGATCAAAATTTCAGTATTGCTTGGAATTTACTAGAAGAGAGATTTTCTAATAAGAGAGAACAGATATTTGCTTTTATTAAAAGAATTCTTAACGTTTCACAAATACAAACAGAATCTGCATCATCGATATTAAGTTTAGTAGATAACGTAAACGAAATAACTCGCTCATTGGAAACATTAGATCAAAGGATAGATAATTTTAGTGATACTTTGTTGTTGTATATTAATTTGCAAAAACTTGATGTTTCGACAAGGTTGTGGTGGGAGCGTCAACTAAAAAAAGACGAAATACCAAAGTTGAATGACTTGATAGAATTTTTGAAGAATTTCGCTAGAACATTACAGAACAGTAAACCTTTAATTAGTAAAACGCATAAATCAGATAAACCAGTGTATACTTCTCCGATTACTAATTCTACCTGCTTATTTTGTAAAGAAGATCATTTTTTATACAGGTGTTCTAATTTTTTAAATCTACCAGTGCAAAAACGAATAGAGTTTGTTAAGACTAATAAACTTTGTTTTAATTGCTTGTCTAATGTCCATAAAGTTAAAATGTGTAAGAGTGTAAATACCTGCAAGCATTGTTTTAAGCATCATCATAGCATTTTGCATTTAGAAAATAATTTCAAACCAAAAAATGCATCTAGATTCCCTTCACCGGAAGCACAAGTGTTTGTTCCGAAATCGCAAATTAAATCAGAAAACAACTTGAGTGAGGGTTCTCCAACTGTTTGTGCAAACAACTATGAAAATCAACATTTTGGAGCTCATGCTAATGGTAAACGTAGTCATGTACTTTTGTGTACTGCTTTAATTAAGGTTCAAAACTCAAAAAATGAATTCATAAATTGTAGATGTTTACTAGATTCAGGTAGTGAAAAATCCTTCATTCGTCGGAAAACAGCTATCAATTTAGGATTGAGCATAAAGGATTCGAAGATATTAGTGTCGTGCTTAGGTACTTTCAATACAACTACTACTGGAGAAGTTGACTTGTTGTTTACACCTCATTTTAATACTAATTACAGAATTTCAACGTCCGCTTACATAATAGACAAAATTACAGGAAACATTCCAAGTGTAACATTACCTTTGAATTTATATGAAAGTTTCGAAGATTTAACTTTAGCAGATCCTACATTTCATGAATCGGGAGAAATTGATATTTTGCTTGGAGTTAATGTATTCCTTACTTTAATCAATGGCGAGGTAATTAAAAGGGGCAAAAATCTTCCATTTGCATGTTGTTCTAAGTTAGGATGGGTAATTGCTGGAACTACACATTTCGAATTTCCAAACCGTAAGCAGGTTTCAGTCAATACGCTAAACATAAACACGGAGGAATTAGTTAAATCATTTTGGGATTTGGAACAAATTCCCACATCGAAACCTTTAACTAAAGAGGAAAGATTGTGTGAAAATCACGCCCAGAGTGAAAATGGTCGTTACTCAGTAAAATTGCCATTCAAGCCTAAAAAAAATGAATTAGGTAATTCCAGACCATCAGCCCTTCGCAACTTTCTTAGTCTAGAACAAAAACTAATAAAAACTCCTGAAATATATCAACAATATAAAGACTTCATGTCCGAATATTTATCACTTGGACACATGGAAGAATTATCCGATGATAATTTAGATAAAGTAAATTTTCATTATTATATACCTCATCATCACGTGCTAAAAGAATCCAGTCTTACCACCAAACTACGCGTCGTTTTCAATGCTAGTGCCAAAACTACATCAGGGATATCGCTTAATGACATGCTAATGAATGGTCCCAAGGTGCAAGACGACTTATTTACTATTCTTTTGAGGTTTAGATGCTATCCCATAGCCATTACTAGCGACTTATTGAAAATGTATCGACAAGTTCAAATTCATGATGAAGATCGAGATTACCAAAAAATATTTTGGAGAGATGATCCATCGAAGCCGATTAAAACTTACAGGTTGTGCACAGTTACGTACGGCACTACTTCCGCTTCATACCTGGCTACTCGCGTACTCAAACAACTAACAATTGACGAAGGAACTAAATTCCCAAAGGCAGCTGAAATAATATTACACAATTGTTATATTGATGATGTCCTATTTGGTTCAGACACAGTAGAGGACGCAGTAGAGTTAATTTCACAACTAAGTGAACTTTTACAAAAAGGTGGCTTTCAATTGCATAAATGGTGTACAAATGATCGCTCGATTTTGGAAACTGCTTTGAGTGCTCGGAACTCAAATTCTTCATGTACAGTAGTTGATACTAAATCAATAAAATTATTGGGTTTAGAGTGGTATCCAACGCAAGACGAGTTTACTTGTCACTTTGGAAACTTCGAAAACAGAGAGTGTTCTACTAAAAGAATAATTTTATCTTCTATTTCGAAAATCTTTGATCCACTTGGTTGGTTAGCACCCTTTATAGTTGCAGCAAAAATCTTGCTTCAAGATATTTGGAAATTACAAATCTCGTGGGATGATCCCTTGCCAGAGGAAATCAATCAAAGATGGAAAATCTATTGTGAAGATATCGCAAATCTTGAATGCATTCGTATTCCTAGGAGAGTATTATTGCCCAAATCTACAAATGTAGAACTTCATTGTTTCTGTGACGCATCAGAGAAAGCTTACGCCGCAGTGATTTATTTAAAGTCTTCAAATCATTCTTCAGTTTCGGTGCAGCTACTAACATCAAAAACTCGAGTAGCTCCCCTGAAAGTAATCTCTATTCCTCGTTTAGAACTCTGCTCTGCAGTTCTATTAGTGCATTTGGTTCAAGCTGTGCAGAATTCATTGCAAATTCATGTTGACGATATTTACGCATGGAGTGATTCAATGATAGTTTTGTCCTGGATACAATCAGAACCAACACGCTGGCAAACCTTCGTAGCCAACCGCGTTTCAGAAATTCAATCAGTCTTACCTTCATCGCATTGGAATCACATAAAAGGAAAAGAGAATCCAGCTGATTGCGCATCAAGAGGTCTTTTGCCTTCAGAACTTTCTACTCATGACTTGTGGTGGACAGGTCCTCAGTGGCTTAATTCAAATAATATTCCGTTCTCTATCAACTTACCATTTTCAGAAGAGTCTCTAAGGGAACAACGGAAAAATATTTCTTGTTCAATTGGAACAGTCGCTTCGCAAATTCCAATCCTTAATGAAGTTTCATCATTTTTGAAACTTAAAAGAATCATCGCATGGTGTTTTCGGTTTGCGAATAATTCAGCTAAATCTACCGCAACAAGGATTAAGGGTTACCTTAAAACCGAAGAATTGCAATACGCTAGAAATGCAATTGTTAGAGTAGTTCAAATGGATGAGTTTTTTAATGAATATAATCTTCTGAAAAAGAATCAACCGTTAAACTCAAATAGTAAGATCCTTTCTTTGAACCCGTTTATCGATAAGAATGGACTTATACGCGTTGGAGGAAGATTAAGACAATCCAACATCGCGCAGGACAGAAAATATCCTATTTTGTTGCCCAAGAAACATCACATAACACAGATTATAGTGAATCATTTTCATATATCCCATCTTCATGCTGGCCCCCTGTTATTGCTATCAGTAATTAGAAGAGAATATTGGATAATCCACGCTAGGTCAGTTGTAAGACAACAGATTTGGAAATGTGTGAAATGTCATCGTGTACGAGCTAAAACATCTACCCAGATAATGTCTGATTTACCATCGTCTAGAGTCGTTCCGTCAAAGGTTTTCTCCAAAGTTGGAATTGACTACGCCGGGCCATTTCAAGTGAAGCCCAGGCAAGGTCGAGGAGTAAGACCAATGAAATGCTACATTTGTGTATTCGTGTGCTTTACTACAAGAGCTATACATATTGAATTAGTAGGTAATCTTACATCAGAGTCATTTATTGCCGCTTTGAAGCGCTTTGTATCTAGAAGAGGAAAACCAATAGAAGTGCATAGCGATCGTGGCACAAATTTTATTGCTGCAGATAAGGAATTGAAAAGAGTAATAAACTCCTTGAATGAAAATGAATTGGTTAATAAATATTGCTCTACTGAAGGTATTAAGTGGATATTTAATCCTCCCGCAGCGCCACATTTTGGAGGATTATGGGAAGCTGCAGTCAAATCTACAAAGTTACATCTCAAGCGAACTATAGGGGAACAACTTCTAACGCAAGAAGAATTTACGACATTGCTAACTCAAATTGAAGCTTGTTTAAATTCGCGACCTTTGTGCCCACTGTCTGAAGATCCATCAGAATTTTCTGCACTTACACCAGGTCATTTTTTGATCGGTACCCCGCTAACTGCCTTACCAGAAGAAAGTTTACATGATCAAAAATTTCCTATATTGCAACGTTGGAAACTCGTTGAGAAAATGTTTCAAAGCTTTTGGAAAAGATGGTCCAATGAATACATTTCCAATTTGCAATGACGTTCAAAATGGTTGAAAGTGCAACCTAATTTAAAGGTTAATGATTTAATTATCATAAAGGAAGACAATTTAGCCCCGCTACGATGGAAATTAGGAAGAGTGCTAGAAGTTTTTCCTAGCTCAGATAATGTTGTGCGTATCGTGAAGATTAAAACTGCTAACGGAGTTTTCAAGAGGCCAATTCACAAACTTAGTGTTTTGCCTATCAATGATTAAGTTCTTTTTTTCTAAAGCATTATAACATTGTACTTTGCTTTAACTATAATTGAGTTCCTGAATTGTATCAAGGCTTCTGTGCATCTGTTTTGAGAATATTTTAGTTTCATTGCACAATTTCATATTATGTTTTTTTTTGTGAATATTTTAATGATACTTTTTGCATAATTTAATATTGTTATGATAATTTCATTTTGTAAAATCTATTTAGTTTGAAACGATGTTTCAATGCCGGGCGGAATGTTTGGGCTACTAGAGTCGTCTGCCTGTCTGTGAGATATTATTGCGCAATGCGCAGATCGTATGCGCAGCTCGCATTTTGTTCTTGCATTTTTGAAAACGCTAATTGTATCTCTCTCGCTGTTGTTTGCTATGTTGTGTTCTAAAGCTGAAATCGCTGAAATAAAGGATTAAACTACAGTCCACTCGCAAAGATGTATTCTTACGTTTATTAATTTAATTTAAGATTACTTCCGCTACAAGAACCATTTTCTAGTAATCATATCTGGAAGTTGCTGTATTATAAATACTATAAACAGCAGACATACTGGTGGCATTTTAGCTAGATGTAACGTTTGAACAGTCACAGTATACTTGATAATCCGAATATATCCTTTTTACTTTTGCTCCATTCAGACTTTTGCTATAATTATCGTACATTAACCCTATTCAGACACATCACAATGGGAACAGTGTGCACCCCACAATTTTACAATTTGTTTTAATCCTACATAGCAATTAGTGAAGAGTTATTGCATTCCAGATACTGCAAGGGAAGTGCAGTTGACAAAGATATTTAATTTTAAAATTTTGGATATTAGATGTTATTTTCATCTTGCCTTGAGAGCTCGAATTATTAAAATTAGTAAATTAAAATAATTGAAGCTTGATATTTGTTCTGGTAAATACCATTTAATATTCTTTTCTGTTTTATATGTAAAATAATAAAATTATAAATTTAGTGTCCTAAATTTATGATTTTGTTATTTTTGGCATGTCAGAAAATTTTTCTCACAAGTAGTTTATAAATTAGGACTAGGGCTATTTGCCTAAGCTAAAGGATTCCTTTATGAAGAAATTTCTAAGAAACACTGACTCTTATTCACAATTTTATTATCCTACTTTCAATTTGTTTAAAATAACTAGGTTAGAGCAAATTTAAATTTAATTAATTTTATTAATAGTAATACAAATCTTAATATTTTTAAAATCATAAGAATGCAAATTTTTATATGTAGTTATGTGAAATTCGGGGAAGGGGGTAGTTCATACCTTTATTTGAACTGCCATCTTGAATAAGTAAAATATTTTTCCAAAATTATTTTAAACCAAAATTAAATTTTTTTTGAAAATCCGCCTTTAATAAAGCAATTTTTAATTGTTCATGGTTTTACTTGAGTCCAGGCAAGTGAAATCATATTCATAGCCTCAAGAATATATATATATTTTGTCTATTTCTTGTAATTGTTTTGAAAGGCTGTTTGAGTCAATCTTTCTCTGTAGAACATTTTCAAATTCTTAATGATACCCAAACCAGAAAATTGTACTTACACTAGTGCAATTTGCTGGGAAGAAAATTTAACTTTATGGTTTTGTCTATTTTCTTGTTACATTCTGTAAAAATGTCCATAGTCATCCATGCTTTCTTATTAGCCTTATATACTAATGGCAGAGCAGATTTTAAACCAAGGTGCTTTAATATTTTTAAAGCACCTTGATTTTTGTTCTATAAAGCTTTTCTATAATAAAGCTCTCCTATAGGAGCTATCTTTTCTATACCATCAGCATTTGCACAAAGTAAAACAGTGACATGTTTCTTATTTTGCTTAGCTTTGAAAGCTAGGGTTTTTGCAGGCATAAGCTTAAAGAAAAGACCAGTTTTATCAAAAATGCCTCAATTCAAATCCGAGACTTTTTGATTCTCCATTTATTATATAACATCAGATTCCATGTCAGGGTTTAAATTTATGCGACCGCCCTGTTGAAAAGCAAGCTTTTTCCATTATGCTATTTCTTTTGCCATCTTGAGCAACATTGGACCATTCGCTGGATGTTGGATGCATGGCAGTAACTGAAAAATTTAAACAAAATGGCTTCGACCTCAGGGAACTTTCCATCTCGTACACGCAATATCTTTGAAGCGGACTGTCCACAAATTTCTGAGCTCTCTTCAACTTTTTTTCCTATCATAAATCACTTTTAGTGTTGTCACAGGCGTATCCAGTTTCTTTGCTAACTCAGCTTCTGTCAAACCGGTATTATCATCAAATTGTTTTAGTATTTTAACATTATCTTTTAATGATAGTGCCTTTTGCTTTCATGATATTTTGTATTGGGTAATTCTACTCTGTCTGGTATACTTAACACAGCCTTCTGTTCTGAAGGAATTACGTTTTCTTTCCAAGTATTCCCTCTGTTCATGAACTGGCTTTTCAACTCTGTACCAGACTGTGAAATCTCATGCCTTTGTTTCCTTCTGCTATTCCCATGCCTGAGAAAAGTACTTGAAAGGTGGGAATACACAATGTAAAACTAGTGCAGTAAGTCAAACAAAAGTGATGTATAACAACATGTCTGTGACGTGTACAAGAAATAGTTTACTGTTAAAATAAATAGGGCTAAATCAGGACCAAGATAAAACGATGTATAAATGTAAAAGATGTATAAATGAGAGTTATATGAACTATGCTCCACTGTATTTAGAATTAACTTTTCAATGAATTTAAAGTAAAAGATAACTCAAATTTTGAATAGTTAATGTTTTTCTATTAAATCAATAAAAAGTTTATGACCATCATCGTGAAATATATTATGAAACTTTTCATTGCATATTTGTAGTACTTTAAATGTATAATGGAAGACATAATATATGAGAATTATTTTGATATTGTAAGGCTTTTTGTTTTAAATCCAGTTATTACAGCATGTAATTGTAATTAATTCCTTCTATGATTAAAGCACTGATTCTGAACATACTCCGCCTCCATCAAGTAATGAATCGGACCCAGAGAGTGGAGTCTCTGGTGAATGGAGAATAGTCAGAACAAGAGGGAAGGCAAGAAGAAAAGTGAGAAGAAGAAGAGGAAGAGATAGTTCAGGTCAGTATGAGATATTTGCTCACAGTGTACATGGTTGTAATACAGTCTTAACAATCAGAGAACTGAGGTGTAGGAAAGATTAAAATTATAAAACTTAAAACTTTCATTGAAATGTTTGTGTTAAAGTTTGATGAAAGGTAAAATGTTGATTAAATTCAATTGAATGTTCTGCCTTAGTAATGATCATTGTTGTGAATGTCATTAATCTGCTCTTTGTACTTTGAAGCCAACTGTCCACAAATTTCTTATCTTTCTTCAACTCTTTTGCTATTATAAACAACTGCTTTTAGTGTTGTGATAGAAATATTCACTTTCCTTGCTTACTCAGGTTTTGTCAAATCAGTATTATCATCAAATTCTTTTATGATTTTAACTTTATCTTTTAACAATACTGCCCTTTTGCTTTCATGATATTCTCTTTCGGGTAATTCAGTTCTATCTAGTATGCTATTCTAGAGGATTCAAAAGCCATTAATTAGAGTTTTTATTAAAAAGATTAATATTTATTTAAAAAAAAGCTGTAAAGGGAGTAGTCACTTAAATTTTTTTATAGAAGGGATGTAATATTCTTAAAAACCTGAATTTATCCTTTAAAAGCTGGTAACAGCTAATCTCTAATGCCACAGTGGAACTATTACTTTCTGTTTTAAATGAATTATGTGTGGTAGGCCAAGTAAATTTAGTGTGTTATGCCAAATAAATTTATCAAAATACTTTTCTCAAAAATTTTCTGGGTTAGGTCAACTTATTTTATGATTTGGCTATAGGTATTATGTGCCGCAGTGAAGTAAATATATTAATAAATATACAAGAACACTCACTTTCTTTCATTATTTAAAAAAAAATACTAGTTGAATAAAGATTTTAAATATGAAAAATAAATTTAAACAAGTCATAATATTCTTTTATATCTGCATCTTGAACAATATTCTATCTATAAGAATTATTTGTATTTGCTGAGATAAAGATTTTCAATGTTATGATTTACTTGAGTAGTAATGATTTTTTTGTATTGGTTACATTATTTGTATAAAATGTCCGAGATATTAAATGCTGCTTCATTAAAATATGGAAGGTGAAGTCAAAGTAAAACCACCTTTTTGAATCTTTCAAATCCTACCTCCGTGCCCCCTCCCCAAAAAATCATTAAATGTGTTAACTTTTAAAACATTAGTTTTTTTTAAATCCCGTTTAAAAAAAAAGAATAAACACACAATTAGGTAAAAAAAGAAAATTCACAAAGAAAAGAAAAAAAGAGCAGAAAGTAATTGTTGCAATTTCAGTTGCACCTGGGAATTCTGTTATTATTTTCATGATGCCCATAAATACCGTTTTCCATATACAGTTTTATAAATTCTTAAAATAAGGAAAATTTTTATTTTTGTATTTTTTTTTGTTATAAATTTAAATATCCTATGCTTATATTTATGTTAACTCTTAAAAATCTCCTCCTATGTGCCCTATCCATGGCTTAGTAGTTAAGAACACTGAATACTGGGTGCTTAGTCCCAGGTGATGAACAGGCAGGCTACATGGCTGTTTTTCATGATTTTCCCCATGTGTAATGTGAATATGAACCAGTTTCTTCAGTGAATATGAAAGTCCTTCAAGAAAGCATTCTTCTTCTACTTAGGCAGATAGCCCTTATGTGTTTTGTCATGTTAAAATAACCTAATCTACCTCCTTACCTTACATTTGCTTTAATTTAAAAAGTATAAAATAGTGAAAATTTTCAATTATTAATCATTGTCCCCTCCCCAAATTATGCTGTTGTTTAGAATCTTAAGATTATAAGAATTTATTTTTGTATTTCATGTGTATCTTTGTTATAAATAACTATATTTTATACAAGTGTGTTTTTATATTTGTTTTTCGTTAAACACATTTCAAATTATTCTACAAGTAAAGCTTTTAATATAAAGTAAATGCATTTTATTTATCTCGTATGAATGATTCGGAAATCATTCAAGGTTTATTTCATATTTAATAATATTCATCTGATGTTTTTACTTCTACCATTACTTAGAGCAGTAAATTATACAGTACAATACAGAAACTGTATCCCCCCCAATCATCATTTTTGGATCAGCATGAAATGTCAGGATATATTACTCTCAAAAGTACAAGAGGAAGAGAGTACTTTTAATGTACAGTGTATTTTTGCATTACTTTAAATGTAATACAGTGTAATATACAATATACTTTATTATTATTTAAATTTTTGTGAGTAATTTATGAATTAAATGTTGCTATATTTACACAAATATCCAATTTTATAAGCAGTTCCTTATCTAGAATAAAGTCCTGACATTTATCACTTACTATACCAAGCACTGCTGTATGAGCTTATAAACCCATTGACTTAAATACACTGGTTATCATAAATTAAGGAAAAATCACAAAAATAGAGATAACTCCCTCAAAAATAAGCTAAACTGCGTAAAATTTGAATATGTTGCTAAGTAAGAGTAGCTGACTAAAACTGCAATATGCAAATTAGTGGCGCTACATTCGGAATACATCATCTGCGAGGAGCATAAAAGTCCATGTTTGAGAGCAACCCCCCATATTTCACTGTGATAGTGACATCAGAAATGAGATAGCCAATTCGTAACAATGACCTCCAGGCATCATTTGCCTGCAGTACTACGATGAAGAGCCACTGGGAGACTAGAGGCAAGAGAAAATCAAATAGAAGTGGTCAGATAACTAAATGTGAGTCCTTCTGTGGTTCAAAGGCTTTGAAGGAATTTCAAACCACAGATTCGGCATCTAGAAGGTTCAGCCAAAAACGGCCAACTGCTATGACGAGCGCCGATGATCAATATTTGACATTATGTGCATGCAGGAATAGAACCGCTACTCCGACTCTTAGATCCTCCTTTGCTGCAGCCACCGGAAGGTTGGTGTCAACGTCAGCTGTGTGTAGAAGGCTTCACATAGATGGTCTGTATGTCAAGCGATCAATCATTTGCGTGCCGCTCACGTCACGCCATAGGAAGGACCGTTTGCATTGGGCACGACAACATGTTCACTGGATGCCTGATCAATGGAGGGCTGTTCTCTTTACAGACAAGTCCAGGTTTAGTCTAGAAAGCGATAGTAGGTGTTATTTGATGTGGAGAGAACCTGGAATCCGTTATCATCTGTCAAACATCCATGGAAGAGATGTATATGGAAGAGGCAGTGTCTGTGCTTGGGTGGTATCTGGGTGGACGCACAGACCTCCATGTCTTTCCAAGGGGGAACCGTGAATGCTCAGGTTTATAGAGATGACATCCTTGATGCTTATGAGTGCCCATATGGTGGGAGAATAGGTGATGCTATTCTGTTACAGGATGACAATGAAAGACCACATAGTGCTCGCATCGTAGATGATTATCTTCAACAGGAAACACTTATGCGCATGGAGTTGCCAGTCAATTCCCGGACTTGAATCCTATCGAGCACGTTTGGGATACTTTCGGGAGACATCTAGCTGCTCTCAATATGCCCTCTCAGACCCTTGCCGCCCTTGCAACTGCTTTGCAAGAGCAATGGCTCTCGCTTCCTGTGGATCTAATAGACCGCATAATTGCAAGCATCACACATCGCTGTATGTGCTGTATTGTTTCTGGAGGCGATCCTATTCCATATTGAAGTTACTTTCCTATAGCAAACTGACACCTTCGTTTTGTTCATTTTATACATGTGCTAATTTCTATACTACCGTAATTGTCTGGTAATTTCTTTTTAATGTTATTTGATACCTTGCTGTATGTTGTATATTGTGGGTAAGTTCCATAATGTTCCTCATGTAACTTTTTCAGAAATCGTGATTTTTCCTTAATTTATGATAACCAGTGTATATCATTTTGTGACATCTAAGAATCAATTAAAATGTTTGATTTATTACTTTGATTTTCGATTACTTCTGTGTATATTTTAAGAGGAAATGCATAGCTAGTAGGAATTTTTTTTGAATAGTTGTTTTTAATGCTTTCATAATCTTCTGGTTTAGATGAAGAATGGGATGAGGAAGGAAGTGACACATATAGACCTGTTACTCGACGAGCTGCACAAAAGAATATTAGTTATAGAGAATTATCCTCAGATGAGGGAGAGGAAGAATGGCAGGAACCTAAACCCAAAAAGTGAGTTGTACCATAGTTACTCATATTTCTCCTCTTGAGTATATCCTCAGCTTTTCTAACATTAGATTTTAAAAGCTTTTGATTTCTCGTAATGTAAAAATAGAAAGTACATTGTGTAAGTAAAAGAACAATCAAAATTAATAATTCACTGACATCTTTGAAATTTATAATACAGTAAAATTAGCACATGTATTTATATATCTTTTTATGTTGTATATTCTTAAAAATAGTGTACTCTCCTCATTTGGCTTTTGATGGATAAAATTATTTAAAGTGGTGGGGACTACAGAAGCAAATATAGTAACCAACATTACAATAATTCTCTTTTTTCAGCCTTTTCTCTGAAAAAAGAGAGAAACACAATAAACTCTCAAAATTAATTAATAGTAAATAGATGAGAAATTAATCTGCAAAAATCAGATGTCAAATGACAAAAAGTAAACTAAGCATTATTATAATGCGAAAAGAAAAATCTTTTGAACTGCATAAAAAAAGGAAATACTGAAGAGGACAAAGTGTTCAATTTAAAAAATGATATTGTATGGTTTATAATGTTTTCATAAAAAAGAATTTAACAGGAACCAGCAAAATTTAAAATGCTTCTGGTATTAAAAAGTGAATAGAAAATTAAAAAAATTAATAAGAATGATGCCATTTTCATATATTCTTATTCTTGAAATTATTCCTCATACACGTAATATTAAATTGACTAATTAGAAGTGATATAACAACTGGTGGACAATTAAGTGCAGTAGCCACTTTAATGAGGAAGTACCTGGAAAAATGATATGCAGGGTGATTCTATGATCATGGGAAAAACCTGTAGGGGTGGTTGAGCATACTACAAGATGTACTTTTTGTATAGAAATATAAAGTGACATGTTAAGGCACAAAACCAAAAAATGATGTGGGAGGAAAGATGAGTTTATTTACAAAATCAACACAAAGCGCTTCTTTGCAGCAGTACAGTATTCACAAGAAATGTTCAAAAGCGTGACCACCAACGGTAATACGAACTACAACTGTGACTGGTTGGCAGTGCAGCGGGTAGGAGGTGGTAGTGAGCTGGGCAAACCATGATCCGATTGCATCAGTGGAAGAATTATATCATTTGCAACTGTGATTTCGAGCATGATGGGTGAGTTTACACATAGTGAAAAGATTGACATTCATCTAATGTATGGCGCAGCTAGTGGGAAGAGCAGAGCAGCACTACGGTTGTACCAGGAATGGTGTACGAACAGGTGTGTGCTGAAGCACGCAATGTTCGAGAGGTTGCATAGATCCCTGTGTCAAAACGGGTCATTTACTACCAACTCTGATAGTAGGAGTGGAATAAGAACTGTACAACAACCTCACATGGAAGAATCAGTCTTTAACATTGTGGATGAAACACCCCACACAAGTACAAGAGCTGTTGCTTTCATGCTGCATGCAAGTCAGTCCATTGTTTGGAGAATATTGCATGAAAATCGTATGTACCCATACCATCTGCAGGGAGTCTAAGCCTTGCAAGCGACAGATCACCCTCTATGAGTTGATTTCTGTTGTTGGTTCTTGCAGCAGTATGCGGCACAGACAGATTTTCCATTGGATGTGCTATTTGCGGACGAGGCAACTTTCATACAGCTTTCATCTTCCGAATCACAACAGTCACGTATAGGCAACTGATAATCCACACACCATACATGTTCATATGCATTCCAAATCCACTTCTCTGTGAATGTGTGGGTGGGTATTGTTAATGAGTATCTCATAGACCCATACCTCCTACCTGAATGTTTCAGTGACTCATGTTATCATATTTTTCTGCAAGAGGTTTTACTGGAATTGTTTCAGGATGTTCTGGCTGTCGTGCGTGATTGCATGTGGTTCCAGCGTAATGCACCAGCCCATTATGACCTAGTGGTCTGTAATTACTTGAACGTGAATTTTGCGGGGCGATGGATTGGGCATGGTGGACCAGTCCGATGGCCATTCTGTTCACCAGATTTATCCAGCGTGGATTTCTTTTCATGGAGGCATATGAAGGGCATCAATTACAAGACTCCCGTTGACTCACTGAAGGACCTTGTGGCACGAATATCAATTGCGGCGTTCATGAAAGCATTTGTGAAATGCTTAACATTTTTCAAAGTGTTTGCTGATCCCCTCTACGACGCTACCAAGCATGTATTACTGCTAGTGGTCACAAGTTTGACTATTTCTTGTGAATATTATACTGCTGCAAAGAAGCAATTTGGTTGATTTTGTAAGCTCATTTCCCCCCCCCATGTCATTTTCTGCATTCGTGCCTTAGCATGTTGCTTTAAATCCTACATTTTTATATAAAAAAAAATGCATGTTTTAGTATGCTGAACCACCCCTCCAAGTTTGTCCCATGATCATAGAACCACCGTGTAGAATTTTTACGAATTAAAATGCTACGTAAGAGATTTTAACTTTATTATAATGCTGACTTTTTTCAAATATATGAACATTATTTATTATCTGTATATTCATTTTCTGCATAAGAAATTTTTACTACTGAAGTGTTAATTATTAACAAAAACATTTTTACAGTATTAAATCTGTTGCTTTTCTCAAACAATTACTTATCTTATAATTTATGTCCTGAGCAACAATTATGAGTAAGATGTTTATGCTTATTGCAGGATATACAAGTTCTTATTAATTTACGCATTTAAAAGATGAGATTTTTATAAAAAATGTTTTTACCTTTTTACTTTTATTTTTTTTTTTTTTTTTTTTTTTTTTTTTTTATTTTTTTTTTTTTTTATTTTAAATTACTGCTTTAATAGAAATTTTCAAGTTACCATACATGATGTTTCAGTTTGTAAATATGGCATGATTGTTTTTCAATGAAGTTTTGTAGAATGCAATTCACAAATTAAAAAATTATATTTGTAAAGGAGATTTCTAATACACATTTTAAAATTTGCTTGGACATTAAATATGTATTAATGCTTATGTTTAAATTTAAAAAATGTAAAAAGAGAGATATATTTTTAAATTTCATTATTATCATTATAGAACTCCAAAGCGAAGGAAAGCAGCATCTTCTGAAGAGAGTGAAGCATCATTCAAAGAAACAAAGCCAAAGAAAAAACCAAAGGTTCGTAAATGGGTCAGCTCTGATTCTGAATCTGAAAAGAGCATGAGTTCCAGTGAAGAAAGTGAAAGCAGTCAAGAATCAGAAGATCAGTGGAAAGTTAATAAAAGCTGTGAAGGGAATCGAATAAAACTCAACATAAATAAGAAAGCCATTAGTAGTGAAGATGATGATGAATCCACTTCTCGAGAATCTGTACCGAGGAAGCGGGTGAACAAAATCGTCTCAGATGAGAGTGAAGAGGAAGAAAGTTCATCCGAAGATGACAAACAAGACTCTGCTGAAGATGATGATGAGAACAGTTCTAAACAAGTTGTGAAAGATAAATCTCCAACTGAAAAAGAATCTGCTAAAGAAGTTTCTGTAAAATCAGTTGAACCAGAAAAGTTATTAAAAAGAGACATTGCTCCAAATGTATTGCATCGTGAACCAATTAGAGAAACAGTCACTGTTGTTACAGTTCGAGATAAAGCTCCTCTCAGGATAGTTAAAAAGGAAGCTACAAAAATGGTGCCTTGTGTTATTCCTTATGATAAATCACCAAAGAGTGGACATGGTACAACACCTGAAGAAGAAAGTGATAAGGAAGTTCCAAAAGAAAAAGAAAGCTTACCATTAGCCACTAAAGCCCCAGGTCCTTCAAATGTTTCTCAACCAAATCTCCCAGTTTCTCAGACCTTTAGTATTAATAAAACGCCAGCAGTTATTCAACCTACTCCTGAGCGCAAGCCTTTCACAAGCACAATTATGGAACCATTCAGTAACATAGATGAAGGAGATGACAGTGATGATGAAGTACCGTTAGAGAGAATTCCTACCACGTGTGTGCCTAATCCACATCCTAACAAATCGGCTATATATGAAAGAGAAGCTGAATATACACCAGCAAAAGAGTTGCCTGGTTTTTCATATACTGCACCTGAGGAAAAGTGTTTCCCTCCATCATATACTTCACTAGCTCCTTTCCAAGACTACTCCTCTCGACCAAGTCCGTTGAAGCCATCCCTGGTGGAAACGTATCCTAGCAACTCCAGCCCATCAAAACTCACACCTTTAGATACATACTCACAAAATAGCAGCCCAAAAGGTTTTATATCATTAGATTCATACTCAGAAGCAAGAAAAAAGAAGCACTTTTATGGTAATCCGTCTGCAGAACCAGAAGCAATTCCTAGACCAGTACCTCCACCTGTGGACAGTTATCAAGGTGAAATAAGGTTCCCTCCTGAACCTTACCCTTGCCCTCCATCACCCAACACATATTCAAACCGATCTCCTCCACATGTTCAGAGAGATCCTGGAACACCTCCTAGACTGTATTCTCAGTTTCCTGATGCTTATGCTCCTCCGAGGTCTCCTGAGTATTATCAAAATCATCAATACTATGCAAGTGAAGAAAGGATACCTCGACCATCGTATCAACCTAACTATGCTCCACCTGAGCAAGTCCCTCCTTTTATTTCAAATCCATATGTAGCAACACCAGTGCCACAGCCTAATGGAGGATTTATGATCGATACTTTGTTACGAGCTAGGAATCCTGAAAATGAAGAAGATGAACTGACAGGTGTTACTGACATAGTTTCATACATCACACAAGAATAAATTTAAATCATGTAAATTACCATTCAGCATTTTAGAGGGCATTTATCAATGTAGATAACTTGTATGTATAAAATCATATTTGCAATATGTTTTATTTCTAGTTTTATATTTCATGCTAAAGGTTAAGCTGTTGTCATTTTTTTATTGATATTCTGTACATTGATTTGACATTTTTGTATGGCTTTACAAAATTGGTACTGATTCTTTGGTTATTTTCACGTCCTGTTCTTTTGGGATGGGTTTATTAGCTACTGTTTTTAATGGTAAGTATCAGCTAGGTACTTAAGTGTAAATATGCAAAGTCCTCCTGGTAGTAGCAAATGCAGTAAGGATGTCTTTTTTCCCCTCTCCCGTTAAAGCTGCCATTACATATGTACATTAAAAAATATTCTGCTTTGGATTTGTATGACATATTCTGTGTTGCTATTTAGCACCATAGATTTCTGTACACGTGAATGTTCTGTATGTCTGTTATTTATATAAGTGTATTGTTTATACATCCTACTTTATCACATGTGATATAATTTTCATAATTCATATCTATTCAGATGTAAGCTATTTTGTTTTTTAATATTAAACGAATGAAAATTCATTTTTCTGGTGCATTTATGAATATCTATTCCTGGACCTTAGGCATCAAACTTAATCATTTCCATTTTGTGAATTATGTGAACAGATTCTACTTACTGAACATATATATGCATTTAATTTAAATGTGTAAAACAATTAATACAGGACTGATTTAGGGTTTATTTTACTGCATGACAGATTGGTTTAAATTAAGAACAGGTATACCAAATTAAAGAAACTAATGTAAAATAAAGTTGGGATAACTATGATAGTATGTAAACTAAAGATGAGATTTATTTGAGTGGCTGTTTATTAATGACAAAAAATAGTCCTAAAAAGTCATTAAAATATATACAAATCATTAAAAAAATGCAGGCTTTTACATAAGTGGTTTAATTTTTTTTGTATTACTTAATAGTTTCTGAATGAATTCTATATTTATTAATATTTTAATGCATTCTTATTTTATATTCTAACTGCTAAAAAAATCAATAGAAGCCTGAATTTATATAATTGACATGTATTAAGTTAAAACTACACTCACAGTAGTACTGTGCAATGTGTTTATTAGACATCAATTTATGATTCCTTGACATATTTTTCATATGAGTTAAAATTTAATAGGAAATATATGAAGAATAGGTTATATGCAAAAATGAAAAAATATAAAGTGAAATATAGAATTCTCAATAAAAATCATCTACAGATAATGAAGTAAAATTTCAGAAACATTGCAGTGTATGGAAGCTGATTCTTCTTTTTTTTTTTTTTTGTTAGTTTTATATTCTTATATGTAAAATAGAAGGAACATTTATCTGCAATAAATTTAGTTTATAATATATATTAAAATAATAAACTGCAATATGTATA
>KK118071.1:443743-479254 GCA_000611955.2 Stegodyphus mimosarum | reverse complement strand
ATAATATCACCTTTCTGCTTTTCACCTGTTTTAAGGAATATCCTTATTATTATTTTTTTTTCTTATTTCTTAACTTTGTTTTAAGGAATATCCTTATTTCTTAAGTCTAGAAGTTAGTGAATGCTGCTGAGAAAGGAGACAAATTATAGATTAGAAGCATTATACAAAATGCACGGCTGCAATGGTTTGTTTTTCTTTTATTTCTGTTAAAATTGTGTGCCAGAATGAAAAACACCAAAACTTTCAAAAATTGAAACATCAAGTACTGAAAGTACAATCAAAATATCAAACAATACGTAAAAGAATTGATTATGTTATCGTATTCATATATCTATAAATTTTTTTTTTTTAAAGTTTATGGCAGGGGTCCCCAAACCTTTCTGTCCCTAAGAGCACATTCTAGAATATCTGTTGGATGGCGGGCACTGTTTACTTTTTCAAGGTGAATGTATAGTTGGATACATGCACATAAAAAAAAAAAAGATCAATCGCATTCACTTTTTGCTGGTATCTGTGTTGGATGAAATTTTTATTTCATTAAAATGAGAAAATTTTCTCATAGAATTTTATTGAAGGCAAACATTTTTATTGTAATTGCTCAGCAGCAGGCACACATTATACAATCGGTGGGCACCATGGTGTTTGTGGGCATAGAGTTGGGAACCCCTGGTTTATGGCATGTGGAAACTGATTTTTTTACTTTAAAACATTTCTCACATCTTCAGGTTCTCCCATTTTTTTTCTTTCTTTCTCTTCCTGAAAGCATAATTTCCTTTTTAAATGCATAGTAGTTTTCAATTTCAAAATCATTCTGATTAAACTATGTTATTTTAAATTTCAAAATAGTTGTTGATAAATGACTTAATAGTATACTAAGAGCATTTTATTTCCAGAATATCAAATTTTTGAACTGTCTAATATTTGTAAGTATGCTATAATTACTTATTTTTCATTTTAAAAATAATTCTATAATTGAAGTTCTCTTACAGCAGCAATCACTGAATTCCTAAAATTTTAAGCTATTTAGAAGGCTTCTTACCTGTTTAAAACATTTTAATTATTTCAATGTATTGTGATTAAAATACATTGATACACATAATGATTAATTAAGGTTTATAATGCATTTTCAATGTATTACAATTTATAAAGGTTTATAATAAACAGATATGTAATATATAAACATAAAATAAATTAGATTTTAATAAAAAAATATATGTATAGATAATTTATTAACAATCTAAACAATATATATTTGTTTTTAATTAACTTGATATTCAAAAATAGATATGTAAGTAGAACAATGCAAGGCTTTTATACTCAAAGCACTATTAAAATCAAAATTATTATTATTTTTTTTTTTAAGAAAAAAAGGCCAAACAGATTAGTTGGATAGCTGAAATGGTATTCTGTGATGATAAACTGTATTTAAATTTGGATGAAAGATCATCTTCAAAATTATTAATGATTCACTTCAGCTGCATCATATAAATAGTTTTAAAATCAGTTCTGAATAATTCAGGATGTAACTGGATAGTTTCATTTCTGGATAATTTTTAGCACAGTTTTATGTTCTATATGATGGACAAATTATGGATTTGATCTTGCTGCATTACATGGGAATATATTTGATATACTGGTTTTTAATATTATGCTAAAATGGAAGATTTCTGATGCAGGTTATTGAAAATACTAGAATAAGCTATTAGAAGTCCATAGTTAACAATTTAGTGTGTACTTTCTGAACAGCATGCAAGTTATTCGAAATGTTCAAGAGCATTTTGTTATACTCAGATATTTTAGCATATTCTTACAAATTTACTGAATGCAGCTGCCATTTATTTCTATAAACATATTGTTTTTTCCCTGGAATTTCATTGAATGCAGCTGATAAAAGGCCCATGGTAAAATGAATGCAAGCATATGCATCCAAAATTCACTAAATGTAAGATGGAAAACATGTTGTCCTTAGGACTGATTCTGCCAGATCCATTCATTAAAGCTTTTAAATCAGATTTAATTATTATTTTATGAACGTATTCGTTACTGGAATTTTTTAATAAAGTTCTTATATGGAACGATAAGCTCAGTACATTCCAAGATAAGCAAATGAATCACAAATTCTTCTATTCTATTAGTAGTTCTTTCTATTAGTAGAAACTTTTCTCACATTTCAGATACTATGCTAGGTCTTGTGCATCAAGTAGTATGCCAAAGAACTTGATCAGATGAAATTTATTCGCGCCAGAGATGTTTAGACATTATCTGAATATCTTAATAGATTACAGTTTTACAACACGTGAAAAGGTGAATAATTATAATGCTATTTCAGAAATTAGGGATATTCCTATATCAGAATAATTTTGGGTTGTAAGTTTGATATTAGCATTGCTGTAAGTCTTGCCTCTCTTTCAACATAATTTTTACATGTCATTATAAAAGTACTTGCCTAAATTATGACTTTGCACACAACAGATTTTTATGTTATACAATGAAAGAAGAAAAATGGGCAAGCAAGAAATAATGTAAATGTATTTTAAAAAAAATGAAACAGTTCATAGTTTTATTGATATCTTGATTTTCATAAAAAATAAATACATCTATAAATATTTGTTAATAAACACTTTTTAGTTGTAATAATTATAATTGAATCATGATTCAACAAATAAAAGTTTTCATACTATAAGTATACACAAATTTTTACATTTCATATCTATGTACATTTACACAATATATTGCTTCAAGGATTTTGTCAAGACTAAAAATGGTTTATACATTTGTTTGAGGTTTTTTAGACATGCAAAAGTACTTACTTAAAAACTTGCATGATTTATACTTTACATTTGATCATATATTTTTGCGACGCAACCCGTAATAAATTTCATATTCGTATCGTGAAACTCCTGAAAAAAAAGTTGCTGTTATTGCAAAAACCAAGTTCTCAGTTTACCACAACATTAAATGAATATTTGTTAAAAGTCGTTCTAAATTTCTTAGTTGTATTAAAAAATGCTGGATGATGATGTGTCGCAGAAGTTGTTAAAATCTGCAACATAGTTAGGATACAATTCTCAACATTGCAGTTTTATGTCCATAAGTTTCTGTTAGCAATTTCCCCAATGAATTTAAGTAGTTATGTTGCGAAACAGTGTAAAATGTTACACTGTTAGCAATTTCCCCAGTGAATTTAAGTAGTTATGTTGCGGAATAGTGTAAAATGCATTGTTAAGCCCAAAAAGGCTCTTAGTCTCAAAACACAGTTTTGCATTGTTTCACTTTTCATTTGTATCTTTGCCATTCGGCAAAACATAAGCTAATTATCTTTCAATTGGTCTGTTTAGAGATCATAAAATGAGACTTTTCTTCTATTTGCATCGCACTTAACTGCAATTTTAGACAGGCAACCTGTCTAGCTATAAAATTTTTACTGTGATCATTGCCTGCACAATCTTTTAAAGTTATGTGCTTTTATTTCATGAGATATCAGTAATTATGGCACTCGGTTTTGCAGTTAGTTATTCATCATGTATTTAATAAATTAATGCAATCACATTGGGGTAGATTAGTGTAATTGTATCCTATTCGAAGCTAGCTCATTCCATAATGTCGACGATTTAATGGAAAAAGTACTTCACACAACTGCGAAAGGACCTGCTTTTATGGAATTGATGGTTATTACTAAAGAACGAACTAGGTGAAATCATGAAATGGAAAATTTATTAAATATGCAGATGGCTAACCTTACTGCAAAGACAAGTGTCATTATCACTGATTTCTATTATTCTATTTGGCAATGATGATAAGCATGTGACTAAAAGATAGTGATGGCGACAATCAGTGAAAATTTTATTTATAGCTAGCACAGGTTGAATCAAACATTTCAGGCAAAGATTTTCAGTTGCATAATATTGGTATGACCAGCAAAAAAGTTAGTTAAGATACAGAAGGAGTATATAAATTTGTAAAATTTGATGTTGACTATAAACCAGAACAGATTTTCAGTGTTGACGAAATTGGTTTGTTTTGGAAACGCATGCATGCTTCAGCCTAGTCATTAAGCAAAAGTTATGCCAGGATTCAAGGGTGAGTAAAAGGTATAACAATACTACTTTATTGACTAACCGTTCTGCTTGATAATAATGTCGTAGATTTTATATTAAACTATTCCCAATTTATCGTTTGAAAAAGGCAAGAGCATTTAAAATTGTTAAGCATAAACTGCCAGTTTATTTTTGCTGCAGTGCTAAAACACAACCTGTATCTCGAAAAAAATGTTTTAAACTGTTTCATACTACAAATGACTGCCTGGTGGCGAAGTGGCTAGCACATCCAGCAGCTGCGCCACAGGTCCGGGATTCAATCTGCGGGCTGGACAAAGTTGACTCAGTCTTTCAACCCTTAAGTGGGTCGATAAAATAAGTACCAAGTTTGCTTGGGGACTAAACATCGGGGGGGGGGGCTATGAAAACTGACCACTTACCCAGGACATATGCTGATGCACGCTGGAGCCCAAAGGTCAAGAAAGCAGAAAAAGGGCATTGCAGGCAGTGGCCTACTAGGACTATTGCATCACCGAGTTTAGTTTTTATACTACAAACACAGGAATATTTGTTTTGTCGCCCAGATGGTGTAGTGGTTAGGGGAGCCTACTACGGTACCGAAGGGCCCGGGTTTGAATCCCGGAGAAGACATGGATGTTTGTAAATGTATAGTGTCGGTGCGGCATGATGGCACTCTAAATATGCGGCGAGCCGAAAGTCTTATGTGGATTGGTAGGAGACCCCTGGATTCCCCCCCTGATGTGCTCTCCCTCAAAATTGGGGGTGGAAAATAGAAGTCCAACCTCTCTTCGGAGTAGGCTGTGGCAATCATTCTTCCATGTAGTATGGACACGACAACAACAAGAATATTTATTGCCTGGAAAAAGAAATTTCTTTCGAAATTTTAATACTCTTGGATAATGCACGTGGCCATCTTTCACATTTAAGAGATAAAAATCACAGTATAAATATCTTTTTTTTTCTCCTTAATGCAACACCACCGATCCAGGCTATACCAGACTGCATTGCTGAATTTAAAGCAAATTACTTATATATTACATTTACGCAGGTTATTTCAGCAACTGAAGCAGACTTTCAGCTTAAGTTGCATGATTTCTGGAAACAGTATGATATTTGGAAGTGCATTAAACATCTCGCCACTGCTGGGAAAAGTGTTAGGGTTAAAGTATATAAAAGGAATTTGCAAAATGTGTGTCAAGTGTTTTATAAACAAATTCCAATAGTTCGATTTGAGAATGATCTTTAAACAGTTCATGAAAAAATTGTTACACTTGCTAAAGAGCTTTCCTTGGAATGTGAAGCTGAAGATGTTTAACTGTTGCTGGACTAAAGGTTTAGTGAACTAGCCAATGAGGTGTTGATTAAATTATAGTAAGAAAGAATTCAACAAAGATGATGAAGAAATTGAATTGAGGTAATGCAAAGGATTTACTTGAATGTTTTACAACTAAAGCAAAAATAGCACAGTAGATAAATTAACTTACTACAAGCCATGGATCCAAATTTTAGACATTTACAGTAGGAAAAAATGGCAAATGAAGTTTTATGTCGCTATCATGAAATATATGACGAAAAAGAAAAACTAACAACATTTATGAAAAAGGCACAGCAACAAATCGAAAGTGCAGCCTACAGCAGCAATCATTGTTGACAAGTTCAGGCTTCTACTATGGATTGTATAACTATTTCAAAAGACAATTTTAGTAAACAAAGTTTGTATTTATATGCAGCAATTTATTTATTTATTTTTATTGACATTGAGCAACAACCGAACACAGTTATTGATCATTCCGAACCAAACATGGCATGAAAATATATCATTACAAATTTTTAAAATATTTTTCTATCATGCAATGATTCTGGTCATCAATTCCTTTAATCTCATTTTTAATTAAGAATTCCGTTCATTAGTGAGCCTCTTAATTTAAATACACCATCTTCCAAGTTTAATCTGTTTTTATCAGAAGCATGTTTTACATTATTTAAACTAAAATTTGATCGTAATCATTAACTGGCAGTCTCTCGGAAAAAATGTTTAATTAATTCAACCGTTTCAAACTACAATATCAATTCCTTTAATCTCATTTTTAATTAAGAATTCCGTTCATTAGTGAGCCTCTTAATTTAAATACACCATCTTCCAAGTTTAATCTGTTTTTATCAGAAGCATGTTTTACATTATTTAAACTAAAATTTGATCGTAATCATTAACTGGCAGTCTCTCGGAAAAAATGTTTAATTAATTCAACCGTTTCAAACTACAATATACATCTTTCCTTGATTTCTAGTCTTTTCATTAGGTGAAATATATGAAAAATCTTGATGGTTTAAAAAATGCTAAATTTTCATCTAGCTCCATATAGGCTGACATCACTAACAATGAAAAATGTTGATCAATAACATTCTCTAAAGAGAACAATTGAGAGTATTTAATCAAAAACTCATAAATGCTTCACGAAATGTGAAATAGATAATAAAACAAATTTCAAATTCGGACTTCCAGATGCCCAAATTAGGGTGGAAATGTATGTTATTCAAAATTGGATGGCTCTAGGTACTGTTGTTTTATCACAGTGGGAGAAACATATATACATTTATGCAGATTCTTCATCATTTAGTTTCTTTAAATATAATGCAGGGCTCTAACATTTGGTGGCAATAATGTGAAAAGTGATACACCATTTCTAGTGATTCAACGCAAAATGCCAAAATGAAATTGATAGCACTTCTGGGCTAATAATTCATAGTTAAAAAAATAAATAACTAATTATTATAATAATTAAATAATTAAACTTTAATAAAATGTAAAGAATTTTTTATTAAATTACTAAATAAATGGTAAGTAGTTAAATCATAAAATAAAGTACTGCACCTTGACTTATTTGACGTTGCAGCTGGAATTTAAATTTTACATAAAAACTGAGAAATAGCTGAATATAATGTACTACTTCAAAGGATCATAGAAATAAAAGCCATTTCTTTTTCCAGCTGACCAATGGAAAACGTTAAAATAGTTAAAGCGTCACTAATGAGACTAGAGAGAATGTCATAAACAGCAACAGAATATAGAGAAAATGTCAACGTATGATGTGTAAAAATGAAAACAAAAAAGAGAAGAGTCCAACATTCCGTTTGACAACGATCTCCTGTCAATATAATTTTAACTGTCAAGGAAAATATCACAGGTGAACAAATTTTCCACCTATACAAGTGTTAGGTAATAAAATAGCAAAAAATGGCAATTTTCATCCTCCGTCATTGATTACATCTTTCGGAAAAGTTCTGCAAGTGATTTCCGCGGGAAAAGACAGTAGCGTTGGAAAAAAAAAAATTACCATGCTGTCTATCATAAATTCATTGTACTTTCAGAAGAATAAGCCTTTGACATGTCGATGGAGGCTTTTCTGTCCTTAAAAGTCTCGATTTCTGTCTAAGGGTTTTGTTTCCCAAGGAAAGAGAGGCACGCATTCAGAACTTAGAACTGATTTTTAATATAATTTTATTAAAAAACAGAATTTTTAAGATGAAATTTATGTTGAATTTGTTGTTCAGTTACATAAAAAAAGTGCAGGAGCTTTATTATTTAGGGCTGCGGTGTATTCCGGCTAGAAGTATGACCTTTCCTAATAATTAAGAAGTATCGGAGCCGGACTCGGTGAGCTCCGGAGCAGTTTAAGCTCTGGCACAGCCAACCATAACATATTGAAATAAATGGGGGAAAACTTTTGCGATACGTAAATGTACAGTTTATTTTATTTCGTTACGGCAAACCACTCGAGGACTTAAAGGGAGGGATGTCTTCGTGGAGGACTTTCTAAGCGAAACTGGTTGGTTTATACGTTTCACATGAGAACAACCACGAAAACGCCCATGCAGACAGCCGCTCGCAGGTTTCAGACCTCGGACAGAACTTCCTAGTGTTCAGCGACTTTACCGCTCGGACGCTTGTGGGCCGATACGTAAATGAAACTCAACATCTTTTATTTTCAGAATAATAGGGCCTTAATAAAGAGTTTGGCCCCACCATTTAGCTTTATGCTCCTCGCAATGGGCCTTCACCCTGTAAATGGGGGTTGCTAATAATAAAAAAACTTGTAGCAACATAACCCATTCTTCTAAAGGCGACGATTTTTAATGTTTAAAGCACGGGTTTTCAACCGGGGCGATGCGGTCAGCCTTTTATTCAACTATAACCTATTTAATTTTACATTATAAACATAAAAAACTACTTTTATTTAAGTTTTGTTATCAACATTTTCTATATTTTTTTGTTATTCAATTGATAAAAATTAGCTTAAGAATAATAAAATATAAATCAATATGTACGTATTTTTCGTGTTTTGGAAAGGAGGAGGAATGATCTTCTAGCAATGATGAAAGATGTGCATGGGGCAAAACAGGAAACCCTCACTCGTCTGGAGAGCCGAGTGAGGGTGTTGACGTTTTGTTAACTCCCTACTGCAGCAGTACCCAAACGTTTTGGTTCACGGAACCTTTCTGGAATCAGTGTCTACGGCGGTGAGCCTTAAGGCTAAAAACTGTGCTTAGGAGCGCTTAGGAATAATGTTGTTGTTGTTGCTTATGCTTACTTGTCTGACACAGTCAGCCCAAGCCCACGAAATTCCTCGTGGCAAGGAGCGTTAGATTATGCCTGTCGTTGGCAACATCTAACAGGTGACAGTGCCATTTGGCTCAGTTCCGCCCCCAATTTTGATGGAGAGCACCCCGGGAGAGGCGGGTCCGAGGGTCTCCCTCCCCTCTCCCCTTCCATCAAACCACACGAGAGGACTTTTGGCTCGCTGCATATTTAGAGTGCCGCCATGCCCCACCGACACTATACATTTACAAACATCCATGCCTTCTCCGGGATTCGAACCGAGGCCCTTCGGCACGGCAGTCAGCGACGCTAACCACTGTACCGGTTGGGCGGCGGAATAATGTTAGAAGATGAAAGAGGGATTAAAAGCAAAGTAATGTGAAGACAAGGCATATACACTCACGTTTGTGAAAATTGCAACACCAAGAAGGAATCGTCATAATTGAATGCAATTTAATACACAGTTGAGTGGTAGTGGTACAAATAAATGATTAAATGTTCAAAGCAAACAAACAAGAACAAGAGATCAGAATCAGTATTTTGTGTGGCCACCACGCGCCGCAATAAGTGCTGCTACACGACGTGGCATGGAGTCAAACAAAGTTTGAATGTCTGACTGAGGAAGAGCATTCCATATCGTTTGTACGCGTACCCAAAGTTCGTCTGCAGACGCAACAGGACGAGGATCACGAGCAAGACGCCGACCAATGACATCCCACACATGTTCAATTGGCGACATATCCGGGGAACACGCAGGCCAAGGAAGAAGCTGTACCTGCTGCGCTGCAAAGAAGGATTTAACAATCCGAGCAGTATGAGGGCGGGCATTGTCCTGTTGAAATACAGCGCCTGGCAAGCTTTGAAGGAAGGGAACAGCTTCGGGCTGTAGAACTTCACGGATATACCGGTTGCTGTTCAGATTGCCCACAATTCGTAGCAATTGAGATCGTCTATGATATGCTATGGCGCCCCAGACCATAACTCCGGGTGTTCGTCCACTGTGGCGTTCGATAATGCACTCCGGAAGGTGGCGTTCACCGGCATAGCGTCTGACACGAATGCGGCCATCATGGTACCACAAATTAAAGCGGGATTCGTCAGAAAACACGACATGCTGCCAATCAGCACGCCAGTCTCTATGCTGATTGGCCCATTGTAGCCGCAGGCGGCGATGGTCGTGCGTTAGGGGGATCCTGTATAAAGGAGTCCGTGCGCGCAGTCCACACTGCAGCAGACGTCTACGAATTGATGAAGCACACAATGAAACACCTGTAGCTATTGACCACAGTGCTGCCAATTGTCTAGAGGAAGCTGTACGGTCCGTCCGCGCCATGCGGACCAGGTGTCTATCATCGCGAGCTGACGTCACATTTCGGGGTCCACTCCCGGATTTCCGAGTTGTCCGACACTCGTCCGTCCACTGCTTCCAAACGCGCATCACTGTGCTGCTGTTACGCTGCACACGAGAGGCTACTGCACGATACGACAATCCAGCTTCACGAAGGCCGATGATTCTCCCTCGTTCAAACTCTGTAAGTTGTTCAAATCTCGCTCTCTTTCGTCGACGAGGCATAAGTACAGATTGAGTTAACGTTTACCACTAGCAGATAACCACCGATAACCATACACGCCTCGCTACAGACGTCTATTTATTCGGATCCATCAGCCGTTCAGAGGGCGCTGCTCAGCATACGCATGCGCTACGGATTTGCAATTCTAATCATTTGCATATCATGCGCTACTTTGCATTTCCTGAAAATTTCAGCTCACTCGCGTAAGTTCTTCATGGTGTTGCAATTTTCACAAACGTGAGTGTATAAACAGCAGCTCTATATTCGTACAATGAAATTATTTTTAAAATTTTGAAATCTGCAATCATATTTTAGTATTTTCTCAGCTATCAACCGATGCCATGGTTCCGTCAAGACTTTATCATACAGAAAAGTTACTTCCAAATTCAATAAATCGAATTTTGCATTGCATCAGAATATTGGTGAAAGCAACAATGAAAAAAAATCCATATAATAAACACAGCTCCTTCAATTTAATTGCAATATCCAGTTCAGTTAAAATACTCGTAAATACACTGGTGGACAAAATTAAGAGATGGAAAAACATTCGCCCACATTTCTCCTAAAATACCACACAAAAGCTGGATAGTTTGTTGCCATATAATGTCACTGTGGTGCTGGTGTCGCTGAGATGAGTTTATGTATTCCTGTGGACGTCGTTATGTCAGCAGGAGGTATAGAAATCCGCTTCCAGCTGCTCAGCTCTTTCCGCTCTGCAACCCAGTAATGATTTTTATTGTCTTTCTTTAATAAACTTGTTGTTTTTTGTCGATTTTTTTGTGAAATGAGTACACATCATCGCTTAGACGACGGTATGAGATGGAGAACCGTGGGTAGGCTTGAGGCAGGGCAGTCCTAAGCTCAGACTGCAAGAGAACTGGATGTAACTTCAAATGCTATCTTTAATTTGTGGATTCAGTTTAAAAACAACGAGACAGTGTCCAGAAGACCAGGACAAGGTCGCCTGAGCAGCATAAAGACCAATGACGACCAGCATTTGGTACTTTCAGCCAAGCGCCAGAGTACGTCTAAAGCCCGCTATTTGCATCCCACTTCCTCTCTCCCACAAAAGAAAGCATTTACAATGGCGGATACAACACCAACACTGGACACAGCTTCAGTAGACTAATGTTCTCTTCACGGTGATTCAGTCTACAACCTGATTCTCGGCGATTATTGATATGTAGGAAACTTCGGACCCGATACCATCCAATAAACATAATGGAAAGGGACCCATGTTGTGGTCAATGAGTGATGGTCTGGACGGGGATCATGCAAGATAACTGCACACCGCTCCATGTGTTTGATACTATTTCCGTGAACGGCCAGAAGTGCAGGCAGGAGATCCTACAGCAATATGTGCAGCTTTTCAGGGGTTCTGTTGGTCCCGAGTTCATTTGTATGGACGACAACATACAACTACCTAGGGCCCATCTGGTTGATGACTATCTGGAAAGTGCGGACATACACAGAATGGAATCGCCAGCCAAATCTTCTGATCTTAATCCTACTGAACATGTTTGGGGTACTTTTGCGAAGGCTACTGCAAAACGCCAACCCTCACCCAGAACCATTCAGGAGTTAAAAACTACGCTGCTCGAGGAGTGGGTGTGACTTCCACAGGTACTCCTGAACTCCCTCGTTAGCATCATAGCTACTTGTTGTGCACTGTCTGCCAGAGGAGACGACGCATCATTACTAGTCACCCTTTCACTGCCATCTTTCAACCTCAAGTTTGGACCACATTGGACTCTTGCCATAACTAATGCTAACGAATGGCATTTCCATTTTTGTTTTGCACACATTATTGCCGTATAATACAGTACCCACGTCTAATTTCATTTATTTCTATCCAGTATTCCTCGAGATATTTGGGGAAAAGTGTTCCATCTCTTAACTTTGTCCACCGGCATATTTTTCCGTTATTCGCTATTCAAAATTTTTTCTACTCCTCACAGAAAATAATTTCAATTTAATTTTACTAATTAGAGTGAATTGAAATGAATTAATAAACTTAAACTGAGATATAACATAAAATAACATATAACCGTTTAATGGATTATGTGTGGTTCTTTCTTAATTTCAAGTGGTCATAATTGTAGGCCAGTGTCTGGCAAGTGGTTTCCGTATTTTATTCTAGTACTTGTACAGGTTGACAATCTCAATTCTTGCAGATATGTAGATGGCAAATGCAGCAATATTAATTTTGCTTTCTCAAGCAAGATTTTGAATTCATTTTATCAATGCAACGAAAACTCTGGCAGACTTAAAAAACTGGTAGAATAGACTGGTATCTACTTTGAATAAACAACCAAAAATCTGGTAGACTCTGGTAGAATTTTTAATTCGCTGTATATGGCTACAAAGTCGATAAAGACCTCGTATTCTCCTGAATAGTTTTGTATTCATTCTGAACACATTCAGACCCATTAAAACCATCAGGCATTTTTTCTTGAGTTGTTGGAAAATAATATTAAAAAATCAATTTTTCAAAGCTTAGAGAAGCTTGTGAATAATTTTCCGTATTTTTACTAAATTTTTATGTTACTGTTCGCTTCAAGAAGCTTTTTGAAAGAGGGAAGCTGTCGATATCTTCCGTGTACTTACTAGTACTTAAGTTTCATCTTAAAAGAAGACGTTTGGATTAAAAACAACGGTATTTCTTCTTTGCAAAAGTAGATCCATTTTTTTTTCATTTTGTTAAAAGTATCAATCAAATATGCCAATTTGTATACCCAGGCTTCATTATTTACAGCCGTCAAGAGTAGAAAGTTGTGATCCACCACTAACATACGCACATAACACACTTTTCTCGAGATTAGCGTGTCTATGAGGAATGAAATGACTGCTGCTACATTTCTTAGCCTTATCGTTAATTTTAGCAATCGTTCTAGCATTGTGACCCATCAATGCATACAGTGGTGGCCAAAATTGTGGACACTTTTGGAAATTTTTATGTTTTTGAACTTTGTATGTTTATAGAAAATGTTACGTTTCGCAAAAAGGAAACTTGTATATATCATTTTAAAGAGAATTTACTACTGAATTCAATACAAAACACAAAATTCAATTATTTGCAATACAAAAAAAGTTATATGTACTTTAATATAAATAAAAAACACAGTTATGAAGTGGTTTGTAATGTCTAGCTTCCCTGGCTAATCACTGTTCTTGTTCTGAGAGCCAATCAAATGTTAGTAACTGCCAGTAGAAGCTGACATCATGTTTACACTTGAAACAATTCATTATTTTGCTTTGTTTTGTAGAAGGAGGACTTGTTTCTTATGCACTGCCATTACAAGTAGGAATTTTTGTAAAAATTTTTAATAGTTAGTCAAGAAGCAATGAGATCAAATAAAAGAGTAGATTGGACACCTAGAAAGAGATGTAACATTATTGTGTTACGAGAAAGTGGTCTTTCCTATGCTGAAATTGCAAGACAGGTGGGTGGTTCAGTGACTACATCTGGAGTCCGAAAGTTTTGTTTACGATATGAGGAGACAATTTCAATAAAAAACAAAGAAAGAAAAGGCCGAAAAGGTGCACCACATCTATTGATGACAGAAGAATAAAACGACTATGTCTACAAGATAGAAAAATGTCATCAGCGGCCATCAGAAGTGATCTAAATGATGCTGGTGTTTCTGTCAGTTCAAGAACAATCAGGAGAAGATTAACAGATGTTGGACGGAGAGGTAGAATTCCCCGAAAAAAGTCTTATCATCATTTTCAGCAACGAAAAAAAAGACTACAGTGGGCAAAGCAACACATTAATTGGACAGATGATCAGTGGTCACAAGTTATATGGAGTGATGAAATTAAGATATCGTGATTCGGTAGCGATGGGCGAAAATATATAAGACGTAGAATAGGAGAAGAGCTACATCCTGACTGCATTCAAGCAACTGTGAAGAACCCAGTTAGTGTTATGATTTGGTAATGCATGTCAGCAGATGGTATTGGTCGCCTTCATGTCATCGATGGGACACTGAATGCCAGAAAATACATTGACACTATTCTAGAACCAAAACTTCTACCTTCCATCAGAGATCTCTTTCCCAACAATGCTTCGTTTATTTTTCAGCAGGATTCTGTTCCTTGCCACACGGCCAAAATATCGAAAGTGTGGTTTCGTACAAAGAGCATTAAATTGTTGTCATGGCCCGGAAGCAGTCCTGACCTCAATCCTATCGAAAATTTGTGGCACCGTTTGAAAACTCTTGTCCGAATGAGGCGCCCATCAAATAAAAGGGAATTATTTGAGGCTATAATTGTTTCCTGGCATCATGTAATAACGAAAGAAGAGCTTAAAACTCTTTTTAGCTCAATGAAACGTCGATGTGAAGCTGTAATCAAAAATAAAGAGTACCCTACTAAGTACTGATAACTCACTGCAATCATCACTATCTAATGTATATCGATGACTATTATCGTTTAACTTTTTTTGTATTGAAAATAATTGAATTTTGTGTTTTGTATTGAATTCAGTAATAAATTCTCTTTAAAATGATATATACAAGTTTGCATTTTGTGAAACGTAACATTTTCTATAAGCATACAAAGTTCAAAAACATAAAAATTTCCAAAAGTGTCCACAATTTTGGCCACCACTGTATATCTGCATAAGAATTCATCGAAGAGATTAAATATTTCACCTGATATGCTTGCTACTTGCAATAATCGGGAAAGAAGAAGCTCCACACTTGATAGCTTTCAAGTAAGCAATAAAGAACCTTTGGAACTACACTCCTGGCCACCCAAATTGCAACACGAAGAAAGACAAAAGCTTTAACAGAACAAAATTTATTCAGTAGATAACATGTTGACCAAGTATCAAATGATTAAATTTATAGACGTCTCTGAAGTGTGATTCCTTCCAGAATCAGTAGCCAGAGTATCCGCCATTGTTGGAGATCACCGCTGCCACACGCCTCAGCATTGATTCAAAGAGACTTTGGATGTGTTCTTGGGCTACGGCAGACCAACAGCTTCCACACGTTGACAAAGTTGATCTGGTGTGGCAGCCTGGGATGTAATCTGGGTCAATAGTTCAGCAACCATGGACCACATGTTTTCTATCGGCGAAAGATCCGGAGAGCGAGCCGGCCAGGGAAGCAATTCAATTTGGCGATTGATGAAGAACCCTTGGACAATGTGTGCCATGTGTGGTTCCGCATTATCTTGTTGAAATATGGCTGTGGGCAAACCCTGAAGGTAAGGAAGGACAACTTGTTCCAACACCTCGGAGATGTAGCGCTGGCTGTTTAAAGTACCGGCAATGCGTACTAGAGGAGTGCGAGAGTGATATTCAATACCGCCCCATACCATAATACCCGGTGCAGGACGAGTGTGGCAGTGCATAACGCAGCTGTTCAGCATCCTCTCTCCACGGTGTCTCCAGGCTCGAATCCGACCATCGTGGTGTTGCAGACAGAAGCGTGATTCGTCAGTAAAGACAATTTCATTCTATTCTGCCCTCCGTATCCTTCTTTCATCGCATCATTAGCGTATCTGGAAGCCCGAATTTGGAATTCTGGTCAATTTCTCTCATACGGAAGTCAAACTTCATATAATTTTATTTTTTCACAACGAGTATAAAACTTTTCCAGATATATATTTATAAGAAACGGAAGATCCTATTGAAAGCTAGATTTCGTCATTTGTCGAAAATTAATTTTCTTTAAAATCTCACGTTGCCAAAACATGAATATTTTTAGCATTTAAAACGCTCGAAGTATCTGTCTATCACAAACGATTGCCAAAATAAAAACCGGGTAAGAACTTTTGAGCCGGGTAAAGAGATGAGTGATATATATGCTCGGTACTGCCGATTGCAATTAAAAAGGGAGGTGCACAACTACGTGCTATAGCAGTTTCCTATACAAAATTTCAACGTTTTCGACTATTTCTTTTTGAGCTATGCTAAATAAATATTTACATATATATGCACAAACGTCAAGAAAAATTCTCTTTTGAATCCATTTAAATCAATTTTACAATACGTTTCGCAAAATAATATCTGATGGGAACAGCATATGATTATCCTCTAGGACCTATTAAATTATACAATTTTTTGCTGTGTTTCATTTAAACTTAATTTCATTAGACATGTGTTTCTTATTCAATTAATTTAATTCTCACTTCGCGGCAAGGCAAAAATGTATAAAAACTCAAACTTCATTAAAAGCTGTAAACTACAGAAAAACATAAAACACCAAATAAAGTTTTAAAAAAAAGACAGATTTTTCATTGCACAAAACTGAAAGTTTACTTTTGGTCTCACTTGGAAAAAAGACGCTGAAATTGGTGAACAAACTAATTTAATTCATTACTCTACTTCGAATTTCAAATGTAAACAAATGGAGCCTTGTTAGGGTTAGCACAATTAAACTTTTTAATTTTTTCACAATTCTACAGCAAATTGTATGCAAATTAACTAAAGGCATTAACTGAAGCGTAAGAACAATATAATTCAGTCGCTTTTACAGCAAAAAACGGACAATTTACCAATATATAAGAATAAAAACACAGAGCTCACACATTCGGGTAAGAGGGTAGGCATATGTGTATAAATATATATATATATAGATACATCCAATTTAATTTTAATTTCAAATTCGATTGCTTTAGATTTAATATATATATATATATATATATATATATATATATATATATATACGAGTATATATTTAAAATTAAAGCAATACATGTGTAATGTTTGGTGCTGTTGATCGCAACCAAAAAGAGAGATGCACAATTACGTGTTATATCAGTCCCATACGGACAATTTCAATTTTCTAATGCCACTCGTTTTTCAGTTATGTGACGAACGTAAAAAGGTGAGGGAAAAAATGTCTTCTGAATTTATTTTAAATCCATTTTACAATCCGTTTTGGAAAAAGAAACCTTTAATCTACCCGTAGATACAGATGTCAGGCAAAAGCATCATTTAAATGGATTCGATAGCATTCAGAATGGGTATTTCCGTTGAAACATGATACCCGAAATTTTTAGCGATTGCAATACTACTTTTGCTTCGTATAAGGAAGTAAAAACAGACCTGTATTCTGGGCGTCTGTACAGATGTCACAGAAAAAAAATCGTCAAATGTATTCGGGAAAGGTCAAAATGGATATTTCTGTTTAAACATGGATACCCAAAACTTTTCGCGGTTAAAGTACTTCCTTTATATCGAGACAGAACTAAAAAGGAGTACAAATTTATGAAATTATGTTATTTAGTATTTCATACTATTATTCACGTGCGAAGTGGAAACAAGAAGAATTAAATCTCTTCTCTCTCTCTTTTTTTTTATTGCAGCATCTTAATGTATCACATGTGATGTTCAGGTTCAACATTTCTATTTTGTTTCGTTTTTCCTCTTTCAAAACATGTAAAGCAACAGCTTTCTGCATTTTTAAAGGATTACTAACGTTTCGCGTCTCACCAGAAGCCGAGCGGTAAAATCGCCGAACACTGGTTCCGATCTGAGTTCTGGCGAAGGGACTGCGTGCATAGGCGTTTTTGTGGTTTTCCGTATGTATAACGCACACTATACGAGTATTATTTTTGAAATTTTAATTTTATTTTATATCATAATTATGAATCCGAATATTTTTATTTTACGGTTAAACTTCAGGTTACTTTACGGTTATACTTCAGGTATTTTATTAACTTGGTCAGTTTTTTATATCTATGAGAAACAACATTTTCTATCTTTTAAACTGCACTATCTTCTAAGAGAAACTGCCTTGAAACATAAGGTTGTTAGAAATGGCAGCTATTTTGTAAGACAAAGATGCTACATTTTCTGGTTTATTGTAAAAATAATGTGATTTAATAAGTGTTAAGTTAACAAATTTCCTAAGCATTTAGTAATTTTCTTCACGTCTTTATTGATAAGTCAAATAGAGAATAAGTTTAATTCCGTTGAACGGTAACCTGCTTGTGCAAGTATTTTTCTTCATTACTGAGAATTCCGTACATGTTTCTTATTAACTGGTAACATATAGAAGTATTTTTAAGTGTATATGTTACTGTGAAAGACCGAAATCTGGAGAATGTCGACTTTCGCCGGTGAATATTAACATTCACATAGTCGCTTGGTGTATGCCCGAAATTTCTTCCAAATACTCTTATTTCTGACTTACACCAGTGAATGTCGACATTCACCATGTACTAATGGTGAATGTTGAATATATGAGAATATTATATTTTCTTCTCCGTCATTCAGTCGCGAAAAAACACACAAGTACTTAAAACACACAATACATTCAAAATGAGAAAGGAAAACAATAGAAGTTAAAATTCTTACTTAATTATACAGTACGTAATAAATGGGAAAATAAAATAATAGTAATAAAAAACTTACTAAATTACGTGATTCAAATCTGATTAATTGCAACAACTTAAACTATTACGAGACTTTGAATTGCCCAAGAGGCCCTTGCTTTTACAACTGCATTTATGGGAAACAGCCAGTCGCCTCTCTTTTCGACCTACACCAGAGGATATCTATGATTATCGACATACACCGGTGAGGGTCCGAATGTACAAGAATGGAATGCAATATTCGATCTTTCACCGATGTATTTGGCGAATTTTGACATTCTCCGGTGAAAGTCGACATTCTCCAATTTCGGTCTTTAACGGTAACATATATACTATACGAGCCAGTTTCTCTTAGAAAGTGCTCCACACTGCCATACCTCCCCTTAGGCAGATAGACCGAGTGTGCTTTAATATAGCATACTAAACCAAATCAATTAAAATAATCGGGAGTTTAGCTACCCCGCCAAAATTATGATGAAGTTAAGCGAATAATCATTATATACTTACTCAACATAATTGAATAAATCGAGTTCTAAAATATCGATGCGAGGGAAAAATGAAAGGTTTCAAGTTATTATCCATTGTAAAAGCCTTCGACTGATAAAGTTTTAAATCTGTGTAAAACTAGAACATACTTTCCTCACTTTATCATTTAAAGGCTAACTAAACGCCAGCTTCTTATCTGAACAGGAACTGATTTATGATCTGGCGCTGATGACACGTACACATTTATCAAAATCTGGTATTCCGTCAGTTTTAATGAAAAATAACTTACTTACTTTGAAGCTGTTAAATTTCTTATCATATCCACCATATCTCATCAGCTGAACAAACAATTTTCTTTCAATCGATAGTTTCATGTAATGTTTAAAACAGTTTATTGTAACTGGCTTGATCATCGTAATAATAATGGTTCAGCATTCCAATGAATGTTTATTTTGACATTAACGTCTCTGAAACATTGTAGTATATGCACAGTATGTTCTCATTCGCAGAATGCATCAGTGTACAATCCAAGGGCAACTGCTGTAATCCCATTTTAGGTATGAATCAATACTTTCATATGCAGCCCAACCGGTACAGTGGTTAGCGTCGCTGACTGCCGTGCAGAAGGGCCCGGGCTCGAATCCGGAGAAAGCATTCGTGTTTGTAAATGTAAAGTGTCCGTGCGGCAGGGGGCACTCTAAATTTGTTGCGAGCCGAAAGCCCTCTCCAGAGGTTGGTGGTAGGGAAACTGGAGTGGAAGACCATCGACCCATAGTCCAATTTATAAACAAACGCAACTTGATGCAACTGGTGACCCCTGAATGGGCTAAAAAAATTCATTATCGCTGACTATTTTCATACTTTTAACTATCTTTATCTTTGGAATTGAAGTTATAATGAGTTTATTCTTTGCATAAATACCAAAGTTTCCTCATTAATTGGAATCACATTTTTATCCTTAAGAGTTAAAGAGCAAACATTTTTTTCTGGAAAGTCTGTTTCAAGTAGGGTTTTCACGTTTTTAGCCCAAAGGAACGTTAGCTCCGAAGGCTAATAATTTCGTTTTGGCATTTTGCGTCGATTCACTATAAACGGCGAATCACTTTTGAAATTGTTGCCACCAAATATTACCTACCTGTATTAAAACAAATTAAATAATGAAGAATCTGCCGTTAAGGAAAAATAAAAAGGAAGTCAACATGACTTGAGAAAAATTACAGAGACAAAAAGAAGAACTTACAAAAATATTATAAGTTCGGAAAAATTGAGCAGCGATTAGAGAGACCCGATCTCGTCGATTTCATATTTTGTAAAACTTTAACGAATTTTTGATGAACAAACTAAAGACGGGGAAACGAAAAACTTTTTATCTAAAGCGCGCGGAACTGTGTGTGTATCAGATGTATCAGAAATTCTAAAGATATACTTATTTAAAAATTATTTTGCGATACTGCTGTTGAACTGAATTTTATGGTTTAAGTGCGAAGAACATGATATTTAGTAAAGAAAGGTAACGCACAAAACGTTAAAAAACGCCCCTTTGGACGTAATTTAAAATCTGAAACCTTTCAGATTTTCTTTTTTTTTTTTTTTAAGGTTTATCACAAATTTTATTCCCTGTTTCCAGCTTCCTTCTTGGAGAATTATCGATCGTAGTAATTAAATCTCTGAATATGGCCATTTGGAAACCCTAAGTTGCAATTTCAAACATGTTTATTATCGATTTCATATTTCGTAAGGCTTTAACGAATTTTTGATCAACAAACTCAAGGTTTTTTAAAGCGAGCAATGGCAACGTTCTACAGAAAAAACATTTTTATCTCCACCGCGCGAGACCGTGTTTCGGAAATTCTAAAGATATGCTCTTTTAAGTATTTTGCGATATTGCTGTTGGATTGAATTTTATGGTTTAAGTGCGAAACACATAAAACATTAAAAAAAAAAACCCGCCCCTTTGGACTTAATATAAAATCTGAAAGCTCTAAATTTGTTTTTGCAATTGTACTTTTGCAACGGTGATGTTTTATTTGGAAAACTTTTGACAAAGATTATTTGAAACTAGCGGCAAGCCCGCCAGATGAGTGGGCTGCAGTCAAAGCAAATTTATATGTTCTATGTACCCCTGAAAAGCAAGCTTATGAAAATATTTCAATATGACAGAAATTATTTCATTCTTTCAAAGCAACAACCTATTCGTAAATAATTTTTTATTGACAAACCAGGAAACAAAAACTTTTGACACTTCAGGTTAATACACATGACGTCATGATTTAAATTTAAACCTAATATAACATTTTCTCAATATTAATAAAAGAATTAACGTGGAAATAACATAACGTATCAATTATCCTAACTAATATTATAAATGCGAATGTGAGTTTGTTTGTTTGTTACGCTTTCACGCCTTAATTGGTTAAACGATCATCATGAAATTTTCAAGAAATATTTTTGATATACACTCACGTTTGTGAAAATTGCAACACCATGAAGGACTTACGCGAGTGAGCTGAAATTTTCAGGAAATGCAAAGTAGCGCATGATATGCAAATGATTAGAATTGCAAATCCGTAGCGCATGCGTATGCTGAGCAGCGCCCTCTGAACGGCTGATGGATCCGAATAAATAGACGGCTGTAGCGAGGCGTGTATGGTTATCGGTGGTTATCTGCTAGTGGTAAACGTTAACTCAATCTGTACTTATGCCTCGTCGACGAAAGAGAGCGAGATTTGAACAACTTACAGAGTTTGAACGAGGGAGAATCATCGGCCTTCGTGAAGCTGGATTGTCGTATCGTGCAGTAGCCTCTCGTGTGCAGCGTAACAGCAGCACAGTGATGCGCGTTTGGAAGCAGTGGACGGACGAGTGTCGGACAACTCGGAAATCCGGGAGTGGACCCCGAAATGTGACGTCAGCTCGCGATGATAGACACCTGGTCCGCATGGCGCGGACGGACCGTACAGCTTCCTCTAGACAATTGGCAGCACTGTGGTCAATAGCTACAGGTGTTTCATTGTGTGCTTCATCAATTCGTAGACGTCTGCTGCAGTGTGGACTGCGCGCACGGACTCCTTTATACAGGATCCCCCTAACGCACGACCATCGCCGCCTGCGGCTACAATGGGCCAATCAGCATAGAGACTGGCGTGCTGATTGGCAGCATGTCGTGTTTTCTGACGAATCCCGCTTTAATTTGTGGTACCATGATGGCCGCATTCGTGTCAGACGCTATGCCGGTGAACGCCACCTTCCGGAGTGCATTATCGAACGCCACAGTGGACGAACACCCGGAGTTATGGTCTGGGGCGCCATAGCATATCATAGACGATCTCAATTGCTACGAATTGTGGGCAATCTGAACAGCAACCGGTATATCCGTGAAGTTCTACAGCCCGAAGCTGTTCCCTTCCTTCAAAGCTTGCCAGGCGCTGTATTTCAACAGGACAATGCCCGCCCTCATACTGCTCGGATTGTTAAATCCTTCTTTGCAGCGCAGCAGGTACAGCTTCTTCCTTGGCCTGCGTGTTCCCCGGATATGTCGCCAATTGAACATGTGTGGGATGTCATTGGTCGGCGTCTTGCTCGTGATCCTCGTCCTGTTGCGTCTGCAGACGAACTTTGGGTACGCGTACAAACGATATGGAATGCTCTTCCTCAGTCAGACATTCAAACTTTGTTTGACTCCATGCCACGTCGTGTAGCAGCACTTATTGCGGCGCGTGGTGACCACACAAAATACTGATTCTGATCTCTTGTTCTTGTTTGTTTGCTTTGAACATTTAATCATTTATTTGTACCACTACCACTCAACTGTGTATTAAATTGCATTCAATTATGACGATTCCTTCTTGGTGTTGCAATTTTCACAAACGTGAGTGTATTAGAAAAGGTTATAGGCTATAAAATGTAACTTATCTATTGAAACTTAAACTATATAATTTTTATAGCTTAAAATGATTGTCGTTGTATAAACATTAAATGCTGAAAGTTTCATAACGATAAGTTAAACGATGTAAAAGTTTGTCTGCGCGTGCAGATGCGTGGTTTTTAACCTTTTCTAATGTATCAATAATATTTCTTGAAAATTTCATGATGATAGGTTAAGTAATTAAGGCGTGAAAGCGCAACATTTATTAATTAAGCTTAATTTTTTTTTGTTTAATTTATTATTTAAAATCCTTCCGGATTTCCGGGTTTTGGCTCTTCTTTGCAAACATTTTTCAGTCATTAGGAAATATACGTAGCAGTTTTACTAGATTTCGTGGCGATACATTCCGCGTAAATACAAAATATCCGCGGCCTATAGGTATTGTGAAGTAACATGTCGGCAGTATTTACTGACATTTTACGCGGAGTTTATTTTTAAAATTCACGCTCAGTTGAAACTTATTTAAGGACATCAACGCAAGCGAAGCCGCCGGTAAAAGCTAGTATTAACCTAAAACAAAAAAGTTGCCAACAGCAGCTATTTATTTAAAATGCTGACATTAATGAAAACATTTTCGACGTACAGTGACGTCACATGTAATCGTGTGCTTTCTTCAACATCAGAATATGACGATATATAATAATAATTGTCAATACTAATTTTATCTCATATTTGGTAAAACTCGCAAATATTTCGTTGACAAATTCTACAATTGGAAAGCGAATAGTGGCAACAATTTTCGAAATAAAGCAGATTTTTAACTCCAGCGCGCGAGACTATTGTCACTCGTAAGTTGAGTGCGAAAATTAGAGTTTTCAGAGTTTTTAATTAACATGTCGGCTGATTCAAGTCGTACGAAGCTGAGAATAGTCGAATTGGCTTCCCACAAATTTTTTGGAATCCGGGAGGTACCTCATTCGAAACTCAACTCCCTGCCGTTCCGGAGGAGATAATGCCACAAACAGACAGCCGTGCACAGATTTTTAATCGTTTAGATTATTTTCAGAAAGATCTTGAAATACCTGCAGTTTTACTTATTCGTATATATTTGCTACACAAGCAGCACATATTAGATTAAGGATTTGGTTTCCTCTATTCTTCCTTCTGCAATCAATGCATGGTTTTCAAGCACTGAATACGTTTCGTTAGTAATACAAAAGTAATAATTTTTTTTCAGGCAGATACTAAATTTCTTTAATAATTTGCTAAAATTAGATGATTGAGTGGCTAAAAATTTTCAGATGCTTTGTTTTTTGAGAATTCAGACACATTTAAATGTTTATTGTTTTTCTTCATCTATTCAAGTAATACAATTCAAGTGCATTGCTTTTTAATCATTTTTATTCCACTAATTTTTAACTACACAATTCTTATTAGTCCAAAGGAGCTTTGTCCCTGAAGGATTATCTTTTTCGTTTTGCGATTTTGCGTTGGAAATATAAAAAGCCTGAATCACTTTTCAGACTGTTGCCACGGAATATTGCAGCTCTATATTATATTTAAAGAAATTAAATAATGAAGAATCTGCATAAATGTACATATATTTCTCCAAATGGGATAAAACAACGGTACCTAGTGCCATCCAGTTTTGAATAATGTACGTTTCCACCCGAATATGCGCATATAGAAGCCCGAATTTGGAATTTGTTTTATTATTTATTTCATATTTTGTAAAACGTATTTGTGATGAAAAAACTCAAACGATTTAAAAGGGAGCAATGGCAACACTCTACGGGTGGGAAAAAAAACCTTTTTATCTAAAACTTGTTTATCAGAAATTCTAAAGAAAGACTCATTTTAAAGTTATTTTGCGATATTGCTGTTGAACTGAACTTTATTTTTTAAGTGCGAGGAATATGATATTTAATAAATAAAATAAACTCAGAGAACGTTAATAATAAGACAAAAAAAAAGGTTTTCGTAAATATTTTAGTAAGAAATCTGAATATTGATATGATAAACTGAGAATAGACAGGAAAAAAAAAGTATACCAGTACTTAACGCTGCATCGAGAATTCTAAATGTATACTACTGTGTTGCTTTTAAAATTTTTGTTATTTGCTGTTGAATTATGTATAGCGTACGTGCAAAGAAAATGTTGCTTAATAAAGCTAAAAAGAAAAAAAAAGGGGGTGGGGGGGCTAGCAGGAGTGAAATACAGCATCTCGGTAGCCTGTGAGCTCAGGAAAAGCGTAAAAACTTTAACGGCGGAGGGTTAAGCGTAAAAAACCTTTTGGGCGACCGTTAAAATCTGAAACTTTTCAGATTATTATTTATTAGCCCAAAGGGCGTTAGCCCAGATGGGCTATTAATTTCGTTTTGGCATTTTGCGTTGGTTCGCTATAAATATCGGTCCGCTTCTCAAACTGTTGCCACCGAATATTCGAGCCCTGTGTTATATTTAAAGAAATTAAATAATGAAGAATCTGCATAAATGTGTGTATGTTTCTTGTATTGTGATAAAACAACGGTATCTAGAGTCATCCAATTTTGAAACGTAATCTTTCTCTGAATATGGGCATCCAGAAGCCCGAATTTGGAATTTGTTTTATTATCGGTTTTATATTTTATAACACTTTAAAGAATTTTTGATTAACAAACAAAACGATTTCAAAGCGAGCAATGGCACTACTGTACGAAAAAAAAAATTTTTTTTAGCCTCAGCGACTGTGTATCGGAAAGTCTAAAAGTACGATCATTTTATATATTATTTTGCGATATTGCTGTTGAATTGAATTTTATGGCTTAAGTGCGAAGAATATGATATTTAATAAATAAAGGAAAACTTAAAAAAAAATTGCTCCTTTGGGCGTAACGTAAAATCTGAAATTTTTCAGATTTTATTTTCATGTTTTGTTTTATTTTATTTTATTACTCTTTATTATTATTGTGTCGACTCTAAGTAAACTTGTGTTTACTCTCCAATCGTCTGCCCTATCTCTAACTGTAACTGCAAGCGTGCATAAAAACTCTTTAGTCAGTTTTTCCCTCCGATGCTATTATCATCTATGTTAATTAAATGCATAATACTTATGCTATAATTAAAGGTTTTATTATTTAAAATTAATCTATTTCTTCATGCGTTTAGTTTATCATGCAAAAATCTGGAAAAGCCTCTACATATATATGTTGTTGCATTCAGTACACCAGCTAGCAACAATTATTATCTCCATTTATATATGGCCAAAGGATTTGTATCTAAAAATATTCTCTTACCTTCCAAAATCAGGGCATTTCATCAGCACATGTTTAAATTCTCCAGGTGATAGCATCCCATCCTTATCAATATCAGCTTCTTCCATCGTTTTTTCGATTGTTTCTTCTATTTCGCGTCGGTCCAGATGTTCACCTGCTGTTAGGAAGCATATTAGCGTCTCTAAATCTTCCTTCGATAAATAACCATCTTGGTCAAAATCTAAACAAACAAAATTTTCACTTGAAAATCAAAAATCAGTTGTTGTGTATCACTAAATCAATAATAAATGGAAAGTATCACGTAATTTCAAACTAAATCTGGGTGAATAAAATAGCCTTTTTTTAAAAAAAACAAAAACAAACTTAAAACCATTTTAAGACTGAGTTACTATTGTTGCGTTCTTACGGGTTCGTGGATTTGGAGTGACTAACGACACCACTTGATGAAGAATCAAAACGCAATTCATTTAGTTAGTATTACTCGAGACAGCTCCAAAAACACGTTTACAGTCGTCGAAAAACTGCGACAAACAAGCTGAAACAATGAGCAACACAACCTTCAGGCTTTCAGAATATAACGATGAAGACAGCTTCATGGCAAAGCACTAGAGTCCAGCTCCCGACTCAGTTCGGTCGTTCTCGGAACTCTACGTACTCTCGACACTCTCCAGGTTACAACTCGCGATGCACTCAATAGCCTAAACGATGCACCAACTCGACACTAGACTGCTATTCCGCGTACAGGCAGGGTTTATATAGCTTTTGGCCTGCCTTCGAGAACATTCTGGGCCAAACCGGTAAGAATTCGTTATAAAATGTTTTCCGGCTGCGGCATATCGTCGATTTTGTCACCAAATGGGTGATTTCTGGCCAAATATGACAACCCTGCCTTACATTCTCATTTTTGGCAACCCGCTTTGCGGGGAAGCTATCTTACCGCTGCTGGACATTTCTTAACACTATATTTTTGATTGTTACAAAAGTTTATGTCCTATTCAATGGCATATTTAAAACACTAAGGCATGGGTGTCCAATCCTATAGCAGAGGCCACCATGGAGCCCGCCGCTGTACAATCAGAGTAAAACTGTTTTAGTTTTCAATAAAATTCTATGTGAAAGTTTTCTCACTTTTAATGAACTAGAAATTGCGTTTAACGCAGATACTAGCATAAAGCGAAATGCGATCGATCTTTTTTTTTATGTGCATGTATTATAAACTATTCAAATATAAATTCACCTTGAAAAAGTGAATGGTGCCCGCCGTCCAACAGATATTCTAGAATGTGCTCTTAGGGACACAAAGGTTGGGGATTCATGTAAGTAAGGCATTAAAAAAAAAGGCTGATGGGAGACACCACGTTACTTCCTTGTGCGGCCTATTAAATTATGCCCATTACTTCATTCCTCGAATAATTCTAGCTTAATTAACCGATCTCTCAAGCTAAGTTGAAAATGACAATAAAAATCGCAAATTTTCAAATTAAATAACAATGTCAATTTTTGTCGTATGCGTATCAAACTTCTTGTATTTTTATTTATTTATTTTTCATAACAAGTATAAAACTTTACGAAATATAAGTATAGAATACGGGATACTGCATTAAAAGTTGGATTTTATTTATTTGCTGATTTTTTTTTTTTTTAAGTTGACATGCCCAAGCATGACTATTTTCGTCATTTAAAACTCTTCTGTAACTGGAACTATCCGACTGCGACTGAGTATAGCAATATATTTTTGGTACTACCGACTGCAATAAAAAAGGGAGGCACACAACTAGAAGTTACAGCAGTCCCATATACAAAATTTCAACGTTCTATGGCTAATCGTTTTCCAGTTTTGCGAGGTACATACATATGTACGCAGGTGCGTACAAACAGACACACGAAAAAGTCCCATTTGAATCCATTTAGGAAAAAAGCGCCCTTTCGTATTTGCCAAGAATTTACAACGCGTCATTGTAAAAATTCGTAACATCAGTTTGGCGCCCTCTGGATGCTGTGCTCAGGGACAGTTGTCCCCATTTTTCCGAGCTACGCCGCTACAAAAAACTTAGATTAAAATCATGGAAAAGAATAAAAATCCATGCTTTGCACTCACTGTCTACATAATATTTCTACATTCTTTCAATCGACTTTTGAATATCGGTTTTATTTTTCTTACCGTAGATATTAAATGCATATTCTGCTTTCTTATCAGCTGGTGCATTTGGGCTGAAAACGGACACCATATCCAAGAAGTCTTCAAAAGACCAATGCCCATCTCTTTCCGATGAAAATATATCACAGATTCGAGACGAGAAAGGATTATTCTGAAAAAAAAAAAAAAAATTCTTTTGTTATATTCTCAATTCTACGCATTCGAGTAAAAGAATCTTTGTTAAGTTAAATATCAAATCATAATGGAAGGCAAATATATGTACTGATTTAAATAGAAAGATTTGATGGTAGCTGAATCCCTTATTCATTGAACAGGACAGTCGTGGTTTACTATTCAAATTTATTGCATGCTGAAGGAGCTGGAGAAAACTACACAACTGTTCCATCATAAAGAGGAATACGTAAAAAAATCATTACATCACAGCTGTCAATACAGGAAACGATTAGAGCCGCTCCGTGCGGGTGATTAGTTTGTGCCTCGCTCAAGGGTGCCTGACCGGAAGGGGCACCATTTCGAAGAGGTATTTCATGTTGTCAATTATGAAATTAAACTTTATTACATAGACTGCAGAATAAACGCTTGAGTAAGGAACAAGTTTCATTAGTTTTTACTTGGCGCCAAAGCACATCAAAATAATTATTTACATCTGGGATTTTCTCGGTGTCAGTATCATGTTATCAAGCTTATTAGTTTTCTTTCGCATAGGCATGATTGGCATAGGCATCAGCACTGTGGGAGAGCGATTAGGCAGAAGCATTATAAAAAAAGGAACATTTTTAGCTAGTTTACATTCGTAACTAGTAATATACTAAAGAGTTGAAATATTATTTTACAGCTGCAAATATATAAAATAGAAATTATGGCTTTAACAAAATGCTTAGAAAAGATTAGATTATTTGAAGCGGCCCAGCCGGAATAGTGGTTAGTGACTCTAACTGCCGTACCGAAGAGCCCGGATTCCAATTCCGAAGAAGGCATGGATGTTTGTAAATGTATAGTGTCTGTGCGGCATGGGGCACTCTAAATATGCGGCCAGATTTTATTCAAGTTCCCTCGAGAGCTTGTCTTAGGGGAAGAGGGGTTGGGGACCCTCAGACAGCCCCTCTGGGGTGCTGTTCATCCAAATTGGGGGGAGGCATTGTGTACATTACTGACTTACAGTGAAGAATAAAGGAGAACTCTGTAGCTCCATTCAAGTTTTTATTCCTGATATACTGATGTTGAATGAGACCTAAAAACGCTTTTCTTTTGCAATATATCTCCCCTTATGATCCCTAACGCAGTTGTTTATTTTCCCCTCCCCAATTAACGTCAGTGTTCCCTTCCTAACTGCAAATGCAACGCCACCGAAAGTCCCCCAGGGAGGCTGTGGTAGAGGAAGTGGGGTGGGAGAACCTCGGACCCGTCCCTCCGGGGTGCTCTCCATCAAAATTGGGAGCAGAACTGAGCAGAGTTGTACTGTCTCCTGTCTGGTGCTTAAAGTTCTTGCCAACAACAGGAGCAACCTTGCATTCCTTGCCACAATTAATTTTGTGGGCTTGCTATCAGACAAGTGAGATAAGTCACAACAACAGATTATTTAGATCCAATCTGTTTATAAAGAAGTATGCCATCACGGAGGACTTTAAAAAAAAAACACTACCTGATATTTATGTTACAAAAGGCAAAAATCACGAAAATACCCATGTAGAAAACCTACTCACCGCGATTTGAATCTGCATCGAATTACCCATGCTCAGAGATTCTACCGCTTACGAGCTTAGCAAAGCGGATTTGAATGAATTTAAAAACTGGCCTTAAAAGATGCTGTATACCTTATTCATGCTTAGTTACTCCAGCACAATTTCTAATACAGAGAAATGGTATCAGGTCTATCCCAAACACATTTAAAGTAGCTCAAAGGCTATAATCTGTGCTCTTGACGAAAGCTTATTACAGCGAAGTAGTGGAGGATATCTCTCCTAAAGAAAAAAATACCTTCAAAAAAGATTTCCTGAAGATAACTGGTTCATGTTCACGTTACGCATTCAAATAACCATTAAAATAGCTATCTGATCAGCCCCGAATTCGAATCCACGTCGATCTAGCAGCATTCTGTGACCTTGCCCAATCGATCACTTCACAGCCGTGGGGAAGGAAAAAATTCGAAAGCGAATATTTTAACACCCGGCAAATCTAGATCTTGCGCAATGTTAGAAACGTAACTTTAGTTTAATATACGCAAATTCTTTACGATCAAGACACTAGTATATGTCGGTGGAATTGTAAAAATCATTTCTAAGAATCTTTGATAAACACGAATATAAAACAACGCGATAAATACAAAGCTTCTGTCACTGTATGTAACTGCTAATTATTTAATACTAGTGAAAGTACCCGATGCCACTTAAGTTAGATTAAAAGTAATGTATCCAACAAAAGAAAACGATACTGGTGTAATCCTCCTAATAACGATGCAACAAATGCAATTCATAGTCATACATTTTTCAGTCTGATAGGATATGGAACCCACATAAAAAATTTCAATAGAAAAATAAACTAATTCTCTCTCATTATATCAGCAACAATGGCACCCAGTTTTTAATGATTTTCGTCTTTGTAATCAAATGGCCGTAAAAGCTCAAGTTCCACCTACTATTTCACCTATAATCAGTTTTAAGTCGATTAAATGCGGCAAAAAATGGATCATAATTGACCAGAAATCAGTAACGCGAACCAACACACAAACAGGCATTCTTCTTTATATATATCGATTTTGTAAAATTTACAAATTTTTGATTAACAAACTCTACGATTTGGAAGCGAACGGTTATGTTGCCACTCGGAAAAATGAAGGCGAAAATTAGCATTTTCAGCGCTTATATTTAATATCTCTGATTTTAGCTGTGTATATATATATATATATATATATATATATTTGGAAAAAAGTGGACGCCGACCTTTTCCAAGGCCCAGAAAAAAACTGTAGAAAGTTTGGTGACGATAGCTGCAGTAGTGACTGAGTTATTAGGGAACAAACACACAAACAGACTTTCTTCTTTTTATAAATTTAATATGATTTCATAATTTCAGTATTCTGTTTATTTATATTTATACTAAAAATTTAGTAACATTGCAATATATTAATGTTACATAACAGGCATGGGAAAAATACGGTTCCTTAAATGCAGCTGGCATTGCAACAAACATTGAACATTTACTTTTGAAATATAACTTGAAACAGAAACCAAACTTTTAAGTAGTCTATAACTTAAAAGATTTCAAACCAAGCGTCGATTGTTAATCGACTAAATAAGGAATAAAATGCGAATAAGTCTGTTTCAGTGATTTTTTTTAATATTTTGATGCTGGTTTTAAGAACAGACTAGCCGTCTTGAGAGCAGAAAATGCCCTATCAAACTGTCGAAGAGGCAGGTATATTACAAATACGCTTCGAAGGGCAGGGCGAATATGTAAAATTGTAACTTCCATTAGGAAAAACAATTCATTCATGATAGTTTTCGACGTGGGTTCGATTCCAGGCGAACGGGCTGGCTGCATGGGCTTTTCGTGGTTTTCCCCGTGTATAAGAGCTAGTTTCCTTCAAAAAGTTCTCCACGAAGACATCAATCCCCTTAGGCACTTAGCCATGTGTGCTTTGTCACAACTAAATAAACCAAACTAAACCAGGACTAGTTTTCCCTCAAACGAATAACGCAGTTGAGTGATTTAAGTCTGAGTTTCTCTTCACATTTCTTGTGACGAGGATTTGCACTATTACATTTAAGCAAAAACTCCGATGACGTTACACTTTATTTTAAAATGGTCGTTTTATCTTGAATAGCATTTTCTCCTAACTGTATTAATTCCACATTCTTCCAAATTCCCAAAGAAAAATCGCTTGTATTTTTCCTCAAATTATTGCGCTAATATTCATTTGAATGACAGGCCTTTATTAAAAAAACTCTCTGTTTTCAATTTGCTCCTATTAAAATCAGTTGATAATTACAATTAGAGCGGAAAATTTGGAGAACTAAAAGAAAATACTTGGTTTTATACCTGGGAAGGTGCGAAGAAAAAATACTGCTCATAGTCTCACAAAAGTGTTTTTAATTTTTAAATTTATATTTCAGAAGTCTGTAATATGGCTCCGTCGCCCAGACGGTATAGCGATTAGCGGAACCGACTGCGGTACCGAAGGGCCCGGGCTCGAATCCAGGAGAAGGTATGGATGTTTGTAAATGTATAACGTCTTTGCGGCATGGGGGTACTCTAAATATGCTGCGAGCCGAAAATCCTTTCGAGAGGTTGGTGGCAGGGGAAGAAGGGTGAGAGAGACCCTCGCACACTTCCCCCCGGGGTGCTCTCTATCAAAATTGGGAGAGGAACTGAGCGAAGTCGTACTGTCACCTATATGGTGCTCAAGGCTCTTGCCAAGACAATTGCAAGGCTCTTGACAGGTGCAATCTTACTCTCATAGCCACGATGAATTTCGTGGGATTGTTCTGACGTCACTGTCAGACAAGCATGGACCTTATAAGAGTCTATGCAGACAAGTGAAATCAGCCACACAACAACTGTAGAGTCTACGCCTTTTTGGGAGCATAAATTGTAGACCCTACTGAAGACGAAGCAACAAATTCTTGCCATGCCTTTGAAGAACAGATACTACACAAGAAGGTTTAAATAACGTTTTTATTTGAACTAACGTAACAAGATCACTCACTCGGTGCTCATAATTCACCACCACTTGTAACTAAATAAATGGAACATAAAATAAAAACATAAAATCGCAATAAATTACGATGGCTAAACGACTGGCTCCTTATTTATCTAAACAGCTAAAACGGCTGCGCACAGCAAAGCCTAGCCTAGAATATCAATATAATCTGAGGCGGGTGGCTAACACCAACTAGAGGGCCATCTCAAACGCGCAGCACATACTCGGAGTTGACTCCACTCCTACTCCTCACGAACTCTTGAAACCACAGCTGAAATACTGCTTCTGAACGCACTTAGATTTTGCATACTACATGATTAAAATTTACATTCCGGCAGAAAACTGAAATCAGGAGGGAAAGGAAAAGCAAACTAAAAATAATTGGTTAGAATAAAATAAGGTCTTTACACAACAAACAAGCCGCTACAACCGGTGTAAAGTTTGGCCATCCCACCTATAAGCACATAAAAACAGATAGTCTGTATGTTTTCCATAATAATCGATTAAAAAATAAACGACACATAAAATACTTACTTTTTTATATGAAATATATTTTCTTAAAACTAAATATAATTCGATACCTACGATACTATATGAGTGTAAATTAAAGACAGTTCCCAAATGCTTTCATAAGACTAGATATTTATTTAATGTTGTCTATGAAAAAATAGCTATCAGGGCGAGAGTTTGACAATGCTGAAATTAATGAAAAATAATTTTTTAGATCAATAATGCCAGCAGAACGTCTTAATGATTTAAGAATGATACCAATATAACATGAAATTGTGAATACTTCAGATATAAAAGATCAGATTAAAAATTTCGTAGCAGCTATTACTAAAAGAATTAAAAGTTCAATGAATGCCATATCATATGAAACATGGGGAGACATTAGGTTATTTTGGAAGCAGAAGACGTAAAAAATGAGTAATGCCCTCGACGGAACTCGAACCACGTACCTCTCGAATACGCGCCGAGTGTGCTGACTTCTACACCACGAAAGCATGCTCAGAAGGCGGGAGAAAAACGTTATAATCCAGTCCGAAATGTTTTGCTCTTTTTTAAATTGGTCGAGAAAATTCTTTAGATTTTATTAATATATAATATAATATTTATTTTTATTAATATATAGGTATAAATTGCATTTAATATGCTAGACAAACAGAAATTTCTTGAAATTAATTATATTTAAACTTCGGATTATTAAATTTTATGGAAGCGCTGAAATTCAACTTTTCACAAAGCCTTTTCCTACCCCCAGAGGGACCCCATACTGATCATGATATCCTCTAATTACTAGAACAACCCATTATACTAGTCTTCAAAAGTAATCGAAGATGGTAAAATCAAGATAAAAATGCATCTTCAAAAATCCTGAATTCTAAGCGCCAGTTAGTAGAAATGTGATTTCGCCTTTTTTCTGCTAGCTTAGTGCAGCAACATAGAATAGAGTCCTGCGCAGAGAAATTCAAACATTCCGGCTAGTACCATCCTTCCCCGCCGCAATAAGACAGCATAGCAGAATTCTATCTACTATGGGAGTCTAGAATATATTGATGCAATATCCCCAAAGTAGTCGGCAGACAATTTTTCGTGACGTTCCACGAAAAGCTTAGTTGTTTGTCGTATTTGACAATTGCGTAGATTTTCCTAAAATTAATTTGTGATTATAAATAAATTGTTAATAATTACATATTTATGTAGTAATGTATCAAAATTACATTATTTTATTCTGCAGCTGTTCTTTCTTGCCCCCTTTTCTTCGGATATTCTCCAAGGGCTGGATAGTGGTCACACGTCGATAGTTCCGAAAAGATTTTTTACCATAGATACAAACACTTCTAAATCACTCATCGTAATTGACAACCATATCTACAACCGTCCCTCCAATTCCTGGAAGGCGTCATATCACATCCAGCGTGCCCACTTCTTTTGATGACCAGAGCGACCATTCTAAAACATGGATAACTGCCTCTCTGCTATTGTAATAGAGCCCTTGTAGCGGTTCTTTCATTTTGATAAAGAGATCACAGTCACACGGCCTGATACCGGAAAAGTGCACCATATATTCTCACGCCTCACATCGTCATTGCTGCAGGAGACCAGTGACACTTCTCACATTTTGATACCACCGCATTGTAATGGAGGATGACTGGATTTATCACCTCGTCGCCCGAGACATGTGTTAAATTAGTTGGTGATCGATTCCAGCCTCCTCCATGACAAGCGCGATGACATGAAACGCTGTCACTGATCTTTTGAGGCGCTGGCGATGAAAGGTGCTGGAATATCATAAGAACAAACGTTGTCTTTTTATCCTGAGAACTCAACGCGGATGATGTCTCAGGTGGCGAATCCCATCTTAATTCATAACAATACGTAGTATGGCAATTGACAGCTCCTAGGGATCTTCAGCGATAATGACGATGAAAGGTACATTAACACAACTGCGGGGATGCAATACCACTCCATGATGATCCATTGTCTCTTC
>KK118071.1:430070-443732 GCA_000611955.2 Stegodyphus mimosarum | reverse complement strand
AGGATCCTGCAATGGGTAATAAATAGATTCCCTCATTTAATATTTGGTTTGGTGGCAAAAATTTCCAAAATGGTGTTTTTCTGAAATTCTAAAAAAAAAAAAAAAAGCACAGAACGTTTGTGCTTACTACAACCTTTTGTAAATGCAGTCTTGCTTTGCGATAGATCCTGGTGTTTTACCTCGTCAGACAAACTTTGGCATTCTTGAAGAGAACCCAGTTTACATTCTATGTTATTATGTAATGAAAGATCTCAGTTGTATTCTGTTGGGCGAGGTTTGAAACACATCTGTTCTTTCATTCTTCGTCTCTTTCCGATATATAGCTTGGTAGCAATGTGTCGAAATTTATCACAAATACCAAAAGCTTGAATCCCGTTTTCTAACGTTGTCTAAAAACTTCTCTAATTGTGCTACACTAACTCTTGTCATCATTATCACCCTTCCCATAGGCTTTTAACACAGGTCTTCTCCTTCTGAAGTCTTTCTGAGTTTTACCTTTCATTAGGCTACATACATACGTAAAGAAGGTAATGATTTCGGTGCAAAAATTCGATAGTGAGTTTTCTGTGAATAAGCACAAATTAGGATCCCCAAAACATATTTTTATTATTTTTAAGATGATGTCTACCTGTCTATGTGTGATGATATTTTCGTTCATGATAATTCTTATTCAAAGTCTCGAAAAGTTCCATTTTACATAATTAAGCTTTCTGCATTTTTATGAAAAGTTGATTAGGTTTTGGATAATTTTGAGCAACCGGAAGCGGTATTTTACTTAAAGCCCATAAAGGCCTATTTACCCTAGCATGACTTTGAGCCCAAGATACGAGCGTGAATTTAACAGCTTCGCTAAAAGAATGAAAAGGCACTCACTATTGTTATCTACACAGGTAAAGGAGGATTAGATTTTAGGTAAAATTGTACAACAGGAAATGGTACTTTACAGGAAGCGCATAACAATTTTTAAATGGGCAACCGGAAATGGTACTTTACTGAAGCTCATTGAGGTTTTTAATGAAAAACCATATAAAAATATAATCCCAAACGTTTCAATTTTAAGCCTCTTATAGGAATGGGAGCAACATATTAGATTTTGGATAGAACTGATGTGATACTTTCTTGAAGCTCTAAGCAGACTTTTGTAAAAAAATATATATTCTGAGATAACCCAAAACTTCTAAAATTTGATATTTAAAATAGGTATGTGATAGAAAACAGTATATTACATTTAGAAGCATTACATGTACTCTTAGAATTACGCTAAATGCAACGAAAATAAGCTCATTATGAAGACGAGCTCTCGGTGTGAAGGAATTAAATATATTTGAGTCAATCCTCAATTTTGAGTTAGTTTCTCTTTTGTCTCGAATCTCTTTACAAACAAAAGAATGCTGCCACCGAATGTTATCATAGTATTGTTTTTAAATAAACAATGTATTAAACAAGAATACTATTTTGCAATGATTCGATTTTATTTTAAATAGTAGTAGAATGAGTTTGATTTTCTATTTATTTTCTTTCCCATTGCTTAGCAATTAGATTCTTTTGTTTTCCCTTCAATGTCTTTCTGCTTTTCATTACACTTTCCATTGTTATAAATGTTTTACTTTATAAAAATCCCTTTAAACACTCAAAGAAACATCATAACATATTTATTATATTGTTGTTGAAAATCAATTGTTTCCAAACATAAAGGAAAGATTTAATTTTTAAGAAACTGATTTTTTTTTCAAACTTATCTTCAGCTTATACAAATAAAAAATCTGATGTGGACACCATATGACTTTCTTCTATGGCCCACTAAATTATGCCCATTTTTGCTGAATTTCATCTAAACTTATTTCCCTGAATTAAATTAAAAATATATTTCTCATTCAATCAAATCAGTTTTCACTTGGCGAAAAGGAAAAAATACATAAACCTCAAATCCTCTTCATTAAAAATTGTAAAATATAGAAAAACCTAAAACACCAGAGTAAAAAAATCCTTAAAAACAAATTTTACAATTAAAATTAAGAGTTTAAATTGATTAAAATTAGGCAGACAGACAGATTTTTTGGTACACAGAACTTTTGGCCGCACTCGGCAAAAAGACACTGAAGTTGATGCAGAAACCGACTAGATTCACTATGCTCTGAAGTTTCAAAGGTACACAAATGGAGGCGTCGTTAGGCTTAACGGAACTTATACAGCCTTTAAATTGTTGATATGCAGAATAACTAAAGGCATAAAAAAACCTTAACCGGAACATAAGAGCAACATAATTCAATCAATTTTTAAGCAAAAAACGCACAATTTGTCAACTTACAAGAATAAAAGAAAAGTCACCGAGCCGAGTAACAGAGTAGGTATATAAATATAAAGAGTGGGTAAGGTATATTAATATATATACATATATTGATATACTTTTGGTGCGGCCGATTGCAAACAAAAAGGAAGGTGCACAACTACATGTTATAGCAGTATTTAGCATATATTTAACAATTATAGCAGACCCATATACAAAATTTCAACGTTCTACGGCTACTCGTTTTTAAGTTATGCGAGGTATGTACATACGTACAGTCGTCACGAAAAAATCCCTTCTGAATCCTTTTTAAAACCATTTCTCATATCGGTTTGGAAAAAAGGCTCCTTTATTCTGTCCGTACGTACAGAACGGAACAGAACGCAAAAGTTGGACCCCCGTCCTGGGGCTGCCTTTCGGGGTGAGCTATCCAAGCTCCTGAGACCCCTTCGCCGACGACGCAGACTCCACAGTCCCGGCCCTGCCCTATGAAAGGCAATGGGACACGTAGTCCCCGTATCGAAACTATGAGGGCCAAATCCCCGACGACAATGTCGGTGATCTCCGATCTAGCTCCACACACAGCCAAAGGAACAGACACGACAGTACCAGTACGGTCCCTGCCAAGCCTGAACCAATCTGAGAATAAACTCGGGCTCTAGTCCTGTGCCCCCGTGGTTGAGACTGCCTAAGTACAGATCCTAGCCAGTACTTCCCAGGAATTCTCCTGAGTCAACCCCCAGGGGAGTGTCCGTACGTACAGATGTAACACAAAAACATCGTTCAAATGGAATCGAGAGCTGTCAAAATGGATATTTTCGTTAAAATCTGATACCCGAAATTTTTCGCGATTACAATACTTCCTTTACTTTGTACAAGGAAGTAAAAATACATCAGCGTCTGACTACATATATAATAATTCTGATATATTAGATAATTAGCATAATATAGCTTCTGAATGTATATAAGAATTCTGTTGCATTAGTTTGATCTTTCGCAGCTCAAACCATATATATAATAGAGAAGCTAATAAAGTTAAAATTATAAAGCTAATAAAGGAGGGAAAATTCCGGAATTAACATTTTAAGCAAATTAGATGGAATTTATAAGGATATCGTTAAAACACTAAGTTCATGTCTTTGGAAAAACGTAACAGATGGTTTGCGACAAGGTGTCAGTTATAACGATTGAGTTAATTTCTATGCTTGTTATTTTATTATTAAAGGTCATTTGCAAAGAGATATGCTCATGTAAAGGTGAAAATTACCAATTAATTAAACTCTAAGACTTTTAAAGAATAAATCTTAAAAAATATACGATAATACATATAGTGAAGTTTCTACAATGCATAATAAACGTATTATTTCCATATTAAATAGGTATAGAGAAAGGAAGAGCTTCTGGTAGGTTTGATTTATGCCAAGGCACCCGAAGATTATCTGCCTATGGGAAAAAATGCTTTCATGGAGGTAAACCCCAAAGAGCAACTACGCAGCAAACTCGTTCGTCTGTCATTGAAACCAGATGTAGCTCTGAACATTCAGCGGTCTTAAATTCGATCATTAGTGAGGTTGGTATTCGAATTCAGACACTAGCTGTTATTCACGTTACATCTGAACAAAAATCACGAAAGCTCTCGAGGCTGGCATTCGAATTCAGCCACTAGCTGGTATTCCCGTTACATCTGAAGAAAAATCACGAAAGCTCTCACGCAGCCATCTCGGTCTCCGGGATTTGAAACTCAGGTCGAACTACCAGTGTTTAGTAACTTTGGAAGATGTCTTGAAATTAGGTTAATTAGATACTATATGTTCGAGCAAGATATTAACCCTCTAACCGGCAAGGCCGTATACATACGGCCTAGGATATTTTTGTGAAATCGGTAAGAACGTATATATACGTGTATATTAAAATATGTCATAGAAATTAAGGTAATATACTAAAAGTACACAAATCCAGGTATAAAATACCAGGAAAATTTTAGCATTAAAATGAAGAAAAAAAATTTTCTCACAGTAGTTTTGCGAAATTTTGCTTTTTTTAGCGAAAACCCTGGCCGATCAGAGGGTTAAAGAAAGCAGAGAGTTGAAATATGATTTTATATGTTTGGTAAATGAGTTATATTTATCTCTATGCCTTTATGAAATATCAAGGAAAAGAAAATAATCTAAATAGATAACATTATTAGCATATGTTATCAATTCCAATACTGCTGAAAATTTTCATAAAAATTACAAATGAGGCATACTAAAAATCACATTAACTTGTTGTATTATAAATTGCAACAGGTGCAGATATTCTTAGCATAGCATAGCGGTTGTCTTTCTATACACGTAATTTCATTGAAATCTTAAACCTGAATTGGAAAATAATATGCATACTAAAGATTAATTAATCTGTATGAAAACATTAGAAACATCTTTTCTCTTAACCAGAATTATAATGCAAAATTTTATAAAAACTGTCCTTTAAATATAAATTCTGATACACAACAATATATGCTATAGAAACATACACATATTATACGGGATTGAAAAGAAATGGATGAACAGAAAATTAAAAACCTCAACATTCAGAGGATGGACAAAAATATGGAAACACCGAAATAAAAAATATTGCTCTAACTAATACAATGCAGGAAAACCGTCGAACATTCAAAACGGCTCGCAGTCTTCTCAGAATGGAAAAAAAAAGAGGTCCTATATGGTTTGCCAGGGAATCTTGTACCATTCTCCCTGTAAAAACGTTGGCAAGTTCAGTCAACGTTGATGGCAGTTGATACGTTCATGCAGAGTTGTCTCTAAAATAGCCCACAAAGTCTTAATAATATTGTTATCTTGTGACTGTAGTGGCCCACGGTAGATATAAATGTTCACCCACGTGTTCAGAAAAACAATCCTGGACGATGAGAGGTGAATGAACAGGAGCTCTATCGTCTTGGAACTTGGCATCATTATTTGAGAACAAAATTTGTACTATGGAAAGGATGTGATCGCCAGAATGGTCAGATAATTCTAGGCAGAAATGTGACCTTGCACAGTAATGATGGATCCCATAGAACACCACAACATGGCTGCTCAAACCTTGATCAAACTCCTGTGATGTTTCACTCTCGGCAGCAAACAATCTCTATCATATGCTTGGGATGGCATTTGCCAGTCGGAAACAGTGTGAAGCAAGACTCATCTGATCAAATGACTGTCTTCCATTGCTTCTGGAGCTCCCTTCATATTACTTGCTTGCTGATAGGGTTTGCGAGTGCAACATTCTGTTCAGCAGTCATTTATGCGGCTATTAGCCATCTTATTTTTCATCACAGTTCTCTTCAATGATCGTATGTCATGATCACTCAACACGCTTTTTCGTCCGCGCTGTTATTTTAGAGAACGCGGTTCTGCTGTATGAGCTAAAATTCTTAAGATACTATGCCTCTTGAAACACAAAACACTTTAGCTACCTTGGTTACTACAGCTCCCACCATACAAGCCCCAACAATTTACCCACGTCTGAAATCATTTAGCTCCAATGTGATGCACTTTCAACTACACAAAACACAGTCTCGATAACGAATGATGCAACGTATTGAGGATACCGTGCAGGTGGCGTTAGTAAGCAAACATATCAGCGTAACCAACAGCTTTTGCTAGGATAAACATTTCTGTTCAAGCATGTATTTTCATGATGTATTTCCATATATTTGTCCAGTCCATGTATGAATATAAAGGAATTAGAAATTTTTTATTAAAACCCTCTGAAGGTTACAGACGTAAAATTCCATATCGGAGGATGGCTTTCACATCCGTTACACATGAAAATTTCTGCTAGATCTTCACAAATCTGGTTTCGGGTTGCATGTATATTGGAACAAAAGGAGTCCATGTACAAAGTGAGAGGGTCATTTTGGAAAAATAATCAAGAAAATACCGCTTATTCATGACATTCTAGGGAAGTTTGATATTTCTGGGCCATACCCATAACGCTTGGATGAAATGCTACACATGCTCCTCATTATCAAATATAATTAATTAAATGTGAATTATGAATTAAGCGTGTTTCAAAGTACTTCGGTAGTATAATTAATTTGAAAACAAAGTAAATATTTAAATGTTTCTAACATCAAAATATGGAATCTGAAAGAAAATTGAATATCTTTAAAATAACTTCAATGATTAAAAAAATGGAAAGGTAAATAACAGCTTTAATGATACATGTATTACAATATTGGTGTAAATTTAGAAACTTTTAACAAATAGAATTTTTAAATTTATTACAGAGAATTTTAAAAATTAAATTAGAGCTATTTACCTAAAATGACTAAATTTGAAATAAGTAAAACCATGTTTATCTAGGAAAACGAAAAGCTAATATAAACTGCTCTACAAATTTATATCAGTAGCTTCACTCAAATCCTATATGTGATAGGTTGATTAATTATATATATAATCTGTCACTTTTATACATGTCAAAACTAATTTTTATATATATATATCAATACCTAAAAGGTTCAACTTGGAAATTTTTGTAGGAAGGTTTTTAAGGGGCATTAACAAGCTCTGGTTCATTATCTTGTTTTAGCATCATAAAAGTATAATGTGAGTTACATCGAGCTCCTTTTTACTTTAGCGTATAACATGTTTTCATTTAATAGTTATTTTGCATGCATAAATTTTCAAAATATCTGAAAAAAACCCTAAAAGCTTTCAGATATTAAATGCGTCCAAAGGAGCGTTTTTTTTTTTTACATTTTGTGTGTTACCTTTATTTGTTAAATATCATGTTCTTCGCACTTAAACCATAAAATTCAGTTCAAGAGCAATATCGCAAAATAATTTTAAAATGAGCATATCTTTACAATTTCAGATACACATCTCGCGTGCTGGAGATAATTTTTTCCCCTGTTCAACGTTGCCATTGTTCGCTTCGAAATCCTCAAGTTTGTTAATAAAAAATTCGTTAAAGTTTTACAAACTATGAAATCGATAATAAAATTAAAATTTGGGCTTCTAGATGCCCATATTCCGGTGGAAACGTTTCAATATTCAGAATTGGATGGTTCTATAGGTACCGTTGTTTTATCACAATGCGAGAAACATATATACTCTTATGTAGATTCTTCATCATTTAATTTCTTTAAATATAATACAGAGCAATAATATTTGGTGGCAACAATTTGAAAGGTGAAACAACGCTTTCAGTGAAACGACGCAAAATGCCAAAACGAAATTAGTAGGCTTTCTGGGCAAATTGTCCCTTTGGATTAAAAATAGATTTGTTGTCTCGATCAAATGTCCCATTTATAAGGATAAATGACTTTTCATGGCAACTATGTTCTTCACAGTTTTTCTAGCTGTCCCACTGTTGACTTTACCATTCGTTTACTAAAGTGGCAGATGGAAAAGTTGGTAATTGTTCGTTAGTCTCACGAAGTTGGCACATTGATAAGTTTGGTTTATGTGATTACGGCAATGCTCGAGGGCTATCCTCCTGGAAGGAGGGATGACTTCGTGGAGGACGTTTTGAGGGAAACTGGCTGGTGTACACGTTACACATGTGGAAAGCCACGAAAACGCACAAACAGCCAGCTCGTTTGCGGGATCCGAACCTCGCACGGAATTGCAAGTGTTCAGCGGTTTTACAGCTTGGCTACTGGTGCGCGGCATAGTGGTAATACTATCCTTAATTAAATTTCGCGCAGCTGGTACACTACCGACCAGAGGATATACTACGATGTATTCGATATTTTCAAATCAAAGCATGAGAAGGAATGGGATTTAATTCTAACAAAAACACGGGAGAGCCCGTTTCCAAGGAGATATTTAGAATGACAATATTCCGGGTCAAACCGTTCAGGAGTCTGAGTGAAAGTGCGAGATATTCCGGGTCAAACCGTCAAAAAGTTAAAGAGCAATTTATCTGCAATTTCATAATGGGCCGCCCTATTGCGAATAGCCGTTAAGTCTACATGTTAAAAATTTTCGGGATCTTCCAGTTACGCATAAATATTTTTAAATTCTGAGTCCGTTTTTAACTCGGCGATTATTGTTTCACGGGATTCAATTATTTTCGCAGTTAGCACCGTACATTTAATTGTATTTCCGTCTTCATCGATTTTAATCCTTGCAAATAAAATTCGGAGAACAGAATAATAAAAATGAGTAACATTTTTAATTAGCCTTAAGCTATAAAGTTTACAAACAAGTTAGATTTTATTTGCAAGGTATCAACTGGAAGTGGTAGTTTTACTTAAAGCTCTTTGCTATTTTGCCAATGCCATATTTTCATAGAAAATTTTAAAATTTATTTCTATTATTAAATATTAACGGTACATTATCAAAGAAAAAAGGATCATACCTGGAATTCTGGCATCCTTTTTATTAAATCAACAGATATCCTGGCATATTTGTCTTTATTTAACACACGTGGATACAAGCTCTTGAATCTTCTGAAGGCACTACAGTAAAAAAAAGTGTACATAAGCAGTCAAGCCTATTTTCTTTCCCTTTTCTGCATGTATGTTAAATACAAAGGGTGCATATGTAGACTACACACAGTGTGTTTATTACAATTCAGTTTTTTCCTTAAAAAAATAGTAGTGTTGCATGCGTACGGGTTCATAATAGATTGAATGTGCACAGAACCGATGACAGCTTGACAAAATTTATTTTACCAAAAGAAGTAATTCACAGTTCTGGAACTTTCCACAAAAATACTCTACAGCTCTTCACAGCATCACAGAGTTGGTTACAATTCAAACTACTAAGAAAGTTAAACACAGCGCAATGCAAAGCGCATCTAAAGAGTGAAGCTAACACGGAAATATTTCAATACTCCGAATTCACGCAGAACTAAACAGCTATTCTGATGCTATCTCCCGTCTTATATAGTACTTTTCATTCCTTGAAATTACTGGAAGGCATATACGGTTAAGGGGTAATTTTTGGTATAGCTGTCCCCAAGATTGAGTCGCCAATCAACCGAGATATCTCGCCAAAATCTGGCTGCGTTTTCTTATACCCCACCATATGACCCTATATTAGAAGCGGCTGCGAGTTCTGATACCTTGCCATATTCGCATCATTAATTTAGAAATATATGCATTGCTTTTTAACCTAAAGAGCTTTAGCCCAGATGGGCTATTAATTTCGGTTTGGCATTTTCCGTCGAAAATTTCAAAAGTATGAATCTCTTTTCAAATTGCTGCGACCAAATATTACCGCCCTATATTATATTTAAAGAAATTAATGAAGAATCTGCATAAATCTATGTATGTTTCTCGCATTGTGATAAAACAAAGCTACCTAGAACCATCAAGTACGTTTCCACCCGAATATAGGCATCTGGAAGCCCTAATTTGGAATTTGTTTTATTATCGATTTCATATTTTGCAAAGCATTTATAAGTTTTTGATTAAGAAAATCAACAATTTCACAGTGAGCAATGGCATCACTGTATAAAAAAAAAGAAAAAAAGAAAAAAAAGGGGGGACATTTTTATCTCCAGCGCGTGAGATTCTGTATGAGAAATTCTAAAAATATGATCTTTTTAAATTATTTTGCGATATTGCTGTTGAAGTGAATTTCATGCTTTAAGTACAAAGAACATGATATTTAATAAAGGTGACACAGAACATGTTAATACAAAATCTGAAAGCTTTCAGATTTTTTTTTAGCCCAAAAGGCTATTAATTTCGTTTGGGCATTTTGCGTTGATTCACTTTTCAAACTGATGCCACCAAATATAACAGCCCTGCATTAAAGAAATTAAATAATGAAGAATCTGCATAAATGTTGGTATGTTTCTTGAATTGTGATGAAACAACGGTACCTGAAGCCATCCAATTTTGATGGAGCTTCTTAAGCTGTATTTTCGGGAGCTTCAATGATCTAGTGTTACGAAGTCAATTACTAGAAACACTACCTTGCGACCTAGTTTCTAAATTTACCTGTTCTAAGGCATCTAACTTCTCACTAACAAAGCGAGAAATGGTAATAAATTCACCCTTATAAATCCCAGCTTTCCATTTCATCGTTAACTTCAGTCGAAATTATAGAACTCAAAATCTGCTCTTTAAGTTCCTCAATATCTTTCTGTAACGTTTGCAACTTTGTAAATTTATCTTTAATTATACCTGCTGAAAAATCATCCTTACCAATTTCGCTTTTCAAAACATTAATAGCTTTGGTAAAGAAAGAAAGCAATCCCCCGCGTTTTGCAGTTAAAGGATCCATAATAAAACGATCAATTAAACCAGATTTAATTCACAAAATACCATTCAACAAAATAATTCTAACAGTAACCTCACTGCGTCCTGTCGCAGACGCCACTTGTAACGAAAATCAAAACCAAAATCAGAACTACGCCCAGACTACCCGTCAACGGTTGTTCTGCACAGGCTCTTAATATACGTATATAAACCTTAATAATAATTAGACACAATGCGTCTACTATTAGAGCATCTGTTTATACTTTCAATATTTATAGAAAAAAGAAATAAATGTTATCTACTTGGATTCTGCACGTGCTTCTTGACGAATAACAATTTTATTAAACACTTGACATCAGCAGCTTCGGAGTTTCCTTGAATTAAAGCAGGAATTCTTTACTAGGATATTATCAAAAGCAGAAAAAATACAATACATAATTCAATTAATAGCAACATTCAAACCATAGAACGCTTATCACTAAGCAAACACGGATCAGAACGTGCATGGCAGCCTCCGGAAACTAATGCTGTCCACAAAAATGGATTCATAAAACAAAGTCTCGTGGATATTTCCCGAAGTTTATTGACGGCATTACGTAACAATGATATTCAAATAATACTTTGCGCTTAGAAAAAAGTAAAAAAAAAAAATCTGAAAGATTTCAGACTTTAAATTAAATACAAAAGGCGCGTTTTTTTAACGTTTCGTGTGCTATCTTTTTTTATTAAATATCATGTATTACCTACTCAAACCATAAAATTCAGTTCAAAATCAATATCGCAAAATCATTTTAAAATGAACATATCTTTAGAATTTCCGTAAGTCTCGTGCGCTGGAGATAAAAATGTTTTTTTTTTCCGTACAGTGTTGCCATTGCTCGCTTTGAAATCATTTAGTTTGTTAATCAGAAATTCGTTGAAATGTTACAAAACATAAAATCGATAATAAAGCAAATTTCAAATTCAAAATTAGGGCTTCCAGATGCCCATATTCGCAGTAGGATTACGTCATTCAAAATTCGATGGCTCTAGGTTTTATCACAATGTGAGAAACATGCATACATTTATGCAGATTTTTCATTTTTTAAAATTTAATGCAGAGCGATAACATTTAGTGGCAACAATTTGAAAAGTGAAACGGGCATTCAGAGTGAATCGACGCAAAATCGCAAAACGAAAGTAATAGTCCTTCGGGACTAAATCCCTTTGGACTAAAAATCTGAAAGGTTTCAGATTTTAAATTACGTCCAAAGGGGCATTTTTTAACGTTTTGCGTATTACCTTTATTTATTAAATATCATGTTCTTCGCACTTAAACCATAAAATTCAGTTCAACAGCAATATCGCAAAATAATTTTAAAATGAGTATATCTGTAGAACTTCCAATACACACTTTCGCGCGCTTTACATAAAAAGGTAATAAATAAATCGTATTACAAAACCTTGTCATCTCTTCAATAAGGCAACAGAACGCATAATTTAAGATAATCTACTGTTAAAAGATACACATATTAGAATGCAAAAGCTTTTAATCTTGATACTGTTCTACAATATCTCATTCAGATACTTCCTAAATTTGTTCGTGAGCAACAACCTGATCAAAGTTATATGTTCTTTGCAACTTACTGAACAAACTTCCTTTAGTAACTGGTAAGCAAAAAGTAGTACTTATGCATTATTGCAACCACTTTAGTAGAAGTCGCCAAACTCTGGCAACTATGAGCATAACAGTTCTTCAAGTAACCATATCCATTGGAAGTCCCACTCCGAAAATTCGCCGAATTACCTTTTTCCTTTGGAAAAAAAATCGCCACAACTCGCCAAGGTGGTTGCACTAATACGATAAGTACCCAAAAAGCATTAAATTATACGCAAAGGACTATAAAACTTAAGGTATTATACTTACTACTGAATTTCTCTTTCCGTCAGATAAGTGAGTTCCTGGAAGAAAATTTATGTTATGAAACAGAGATCTCATATAAGTGCATAGAAGATTATACAATATAATAATCAAGTCCGTACAAAAAAATCCGAATAATTCCAGTGCTCTGGTTATTTATTATTTATTCCATATTTTCATTACTTACCGTCTTTGAGTAGATATTTTGCTTTTCAAGAAGTGTGGTTATGTTAATTTTTAAATCATTAAAGTAACACGATTCTATATTTACTGATATTTATACCAGAAAGCATGGTGCAAAAATGTTTGGCTACTTATGACTGTTAAACGCTATGATCGTGAGCATAAGTGACTTTTCAATCTTACATACGGAATTTATGGCTAGTATATGTGATAGAAATTTTTAGTGATAAAAAAATAGTTCCTACTTTAAAAGAAAAAATATATTGTTTGTTAGATAATTAATTATGACGTAATATGTCAAAATTATCTGTCTAAAGGGGAATCTGTTAAAATTCTTTAGACTGTACCTCTCGAGGACTATCTACTTAACCCTTAGCCTGTCGAGTTCTTTTCTTCAAATACCTTTAAAACTGTCGCTAACTTTTGACCCAACTACCCCTAAATGTCGCGAAAATAACACTGAACTTTCGAAAAAAGCTAGCAACTTCTTTTGTTAGTTGTCTTCCCTCCCAGAATTTTGGATCAAAGATTCCGCCTAATTGAGATAGATTGCTCCATAAACATTAGTAGCTGCGAGCTGTCAAGATCGTTGAAAAGAATAGCTTTTCCCCGACTGACCGTGGGAGTGCGGTAAGGTAAATGGCCAGCAAGTGTTCAACTCATCAACATTTCATGAATAGATTTCAGAACTACAAAACTTAAAAGTTTTCTTTCATACAGATATCTTATTTTCAAACATATTGCTTTTAAAATTTTAAATGCAGTAGAATATTTATTAGTTAAACTATTGCATATGCAACAAATCTGAAATAACAAACTTCGGTTTTTAGCTTTATCCTGGATTGAGAATTCACACCTAGATTTGAATTGCCTTAATATTTTTTTAATATAAAGAACTGAAAACTCTAAATCTCCTAATTTCATTTGAAATTTAGACAATTGTTAGCCCAAAAGGGCTATTAGTTTGTTTTGGCATTTTGCGTTGGTTCACTATAAAAAAATTTTAGTGTAACTAAATAATAAAAACTATATAAAAAATTTCACTATAAAAATTTTTAGTATAACTGACTTTTATAGTATATTTCAAAA
>KK118071.1:405530-429429 GCA_000611955.2 Stegodyphus mimosarum | reverse complement strand
TTGCAAAAAGAAACAACTTCTTAATTTCTTAAACTTTTCAGTCTCTTAAAAACAGTAACATAAGAAATGCGATGAAAAATTGTTGCCAAACCGAAATTTTTAAAAGAATAAAAGTATTCAAAATGATGCAATTTTATCAAAAATCTATCAACAACAATAAGAAAGGAAAATTGTTGCCAAAACTACATTTTAAAATATCTGAGATGTGAGAAGTGTATTCGGAAGCTTCATTTAAAAAATTTTAAAAAAAGTACAAAATATTATTATTTTTCCAAAATTCCTTTTTTAAAAGGAGTCGAAAGGATTAAAGTTCAACGTGTCCAAAAATCAAAGGAAAATAAAGAGCACATTTTTTAAAATAAGTTTTTTTTAAAAAAATTCCGCTGAAAAGGTGTTAAGCTCACCTTCCTAAATAAATTCGTATTTAATCGATTTATTGAAATACGAAATTTATTTTAAAATCGTAAAATAGCTAAGTGTCTACGCTTCACGACGATGTAAAAATGAAATGTATAGAGTGAAATCTCGCTTTCCTGTAGCCCATTATGTCTCAAAATAACGCGATTTGGTCACAAAATAAAATAAAAAAAATTTCGAATTTCGAAAAAATCGCTTCGAGGTGCACTGGCTCTTGTGTAGATACACCTATGTACCAAATTTCGTAGCCCTGGGCCTATTAGCTTACTCGCAACACGCACGCACGCACGCACGCACGCACGCACGCACGCACACACGCACACACACACACACACGCGCACGCGCGCACACACACACACACACACTTTGTTTTATTATATGTAGAGATTTGATATTTTGTAAAACTTTTTGGTTAACAAACTCAACGATTTCAAAGCTATACGAAAAAAAAATTATCTCCAGCGCGCGAGACTGTGTATCGGAAATTCTAAAGATATACTCTTTTTAAATATTTCTAATATTGCTGTTGAATTGAGTTTTATGGTTTAAGAACTTGATATTTAATAAATAAAGGTAACACATAAAATGTTAAGAAAACGCCGCCTTGGGCGTAATACAAAATCTGGAAGCCTTCAGATTTATTATTATTATTATTATTTTGCTTCTCTAAAAAGTTCTTAAACTTGTTATTGATTGCTCATTATAATAGTACAGATTCGCATAGGTTTTCTTTTCAGTTTTTAGAACAATAATTTCACATATCTTTCAATTTCATTTTACAACATCCGTTTACTAGACGTTTCGTCTGCTGTATCTTTTAGCTTTCGTCATGTCATGGCCTCAGCAAAAAATTGCATTCTAAACCTGGGAAATGAATTCTTGGCTTCATTTCTTAGGCAAAATGTTAAACAAATCATCAAAGGAATAACTAATATCCAATATGCAAAAAAAATTTAAAAAAAAATTGTAAGCTTTCAGTAAAAAAAGAGCAGTGCCATTAATACTTAAATAATTCTTAAATGCTTAACACTCAAAGACAAATGAAAGACATTTCGGCACGAGACGTTTATAAATTCTTGCCGCCACTAAATTAGTTCTAATATTTAAATTAATTATAGCAGAAGTAATAAATGTGTATAGTTCTTTCATTGATATACGTCTTTCCCAGCCACTGAAATTAAAATTCTTCCTTTTAATAAAACAATCGTTTTAAGGGAATTTCTTGATGATTAAAGACTACAAAATTGTTAATTATATCCGTAAAGCTCTCCAAAATATCATGCCCATTATTCATAAAACTGATATCATTTAAATGTGGTTCAGCAATGAGATACTTATTACATTTAATTTGTAAAACAAATATTTTCCAGTTTTAGAAGGGCTACAAGCATTGAGACGAATCTTCTCATAGTAATTTATTTGCATAATGCTATGAAAAAAGTATATTCGCTGTTAAAAATCCATAATTTGAACATTTCTCTCATGCAGTATTTTAAATAGAATGAGAGTAAAAATATTTATCGTCTAGCGGAATGCGTACTTGAACTACAAAATTTAGTTCTGTAGTATTAATATTGTCCTTTATAATATTAGTCAGTTTTTTGTGTATAAATTTAGAGCAGATTATGGTTGTATTAAATATACCAAATGCGTATATTTCACGTTAATGAAGGGAATAATTTACTACAGTTCAAACTAATTAAGAACAACAGCAGACAAGGAGGAAAAGAAGAGTAAACGAGATTTGTCGCATTTCTTACTACGGATCTACACCAGGGACGAAGGGAATAATTATTAAAAATTAAACATTCACGACAATTGTGGCCGAGGAAGTGAATACTATACACCTCATATCGCTAACAAGACTTAAAAAAATAAACGAAAAAATAAAGTATTTATAGTTTGAAAACATCAGGTTGTTGCCCGATGTTTCAAATCAAAGTTTACAACTCAAATTAAAAAAATAATACTAATAAAATTCAAGCTTTTACTTTCTTCTTCTTTTAAATAATACGGCAGCCTATTCTTGCCAATTCATAAAATTAAATATATTCTGTTTACTCATAAAACGAAATAAAATTAAAACTAAAATCAAAAAGTATTCCAATTTTGTGAAATCCAGCGATTGTTTCTGTACTTCTTTATGGTAAAACTGTTATAAGGAGAAAAACATCAAATTAGTAAAAAAGTTTACTACAGTTTAATCAAAATTAAAAAAAAGGAGTAGATATGATCGCTTTTCAATCTATATATTATTATAAAATAATAGTCAGCAGGCTTTTTTGCGGGGAGATGTAAAATGATAGCATATATAAAAGTTAAAGGTAGGAATTTTGCAACTGACCGTTATGATAAGATATTAGAAACCTACTTTATGTATGACACTTATGGTACGAAAAAATACTTATTGCTAAAAAGTCCAGATAAAATGGCTTTCTGAATTATTTACTTTTGCAGTATTGAGCAACGATTTTTTTTTAATAATATCGAAGATAAATAAAACGTCTTATGCATCGCAGAGTAATAAAAACATGCTCTCGAATTTTTTTATTAAGAATGGGCAGGATTTATCGCTAGATGAAAATATTAACATTTCTTTCAGGTGTTTAAACAATAGATAACAGTACATCAAAATCTTTGTCTTCTAAAATTAATTTATTTATTCTTAATATTACGAATGTTGCTGTTACTCTCCTATGAAAGAATACATCCCTGGCCAGGGAAGGAGAAAAATAATTTTTTTTAAATATAAAATAGGTGAGAAAATAATTACCTATTCCGATATTAATAAAAAAGGTTAGTTCCTTCTATTGTCTTATAATTTTTTTGAAAATCATAGCAAAAATGTTTGTTCTTTAAAATAATCTCCACACATTAAGAAACAATTTTTTTCTTATATTGCATTTTTCTTTTGCTATGGAAAAGTACACAAAAGAGGGATGCCTTCGTGAAGGGTTTTCTAAAGAAAACTGCTCCGTATCCTCGTGACACATAGGAAAACCTAGAAAACGCCCCTGCAGCCAGCCTGTTTGCTGGGATTCGAAACCGGTTCGAACTACCAGGGTTCAGCGACATTCCCGCTCTGTCACTGGTCTGCCTTTTTTCTTCAAAGGATTTTCGTCAAATAATTCCCCTTATGTATTATTTTTCAAGAAGTTTAAAAACTTGATATTCTTATTTTTCCAATACATTTCTAAAACTTACGTAATTAGCAAATTTCATTAAACGTTTAGTTTTTATGATCTTTATTATCTCTTTTCACTACTACATTTTATATCTTTGTTTCTAAGAAAAGTGAAGGCGTCTAAGGCGATCCTTATGTTAGAAAAACTAAGAAACAAAGTTCCTCTCAAAGCAATTAAGTGATGGGCATATTTTGATGAAAAAAAAAAAAAAAGAATAAAGGAAATCTGAAAAAAATAATTATTTTGTAAAGAAAGTCGATATTTATTAAATGATAACATGAACAGAAATTGCTCACAAATATGTGCGTGTGATGAAGTTATTGTTAGACAATAAAGATATGTAGTTAAAAATTGCTAGTTGGACAATTATTATAGCTTTATATAAAATGCTAAATATGATTCTCATGACATAATTTTGAAAGTCACTTATTCATTTTTTTTACATTAAGTGCATTTTTTTTTCAACAGATAATTACTATTTTCTGTCTTAAAATATCTATTTTTCTCACAAAGGTTGTAGGGTTTCGAATTTTTTTAGCTCTCTGTTTTATGCTCTTAATGCTAGCATAGTATTTGAAACTGTAATGAAAAAAAAAAAAGAAATTGAAAATAGGTACATTACATTTACTTTTCGATCTTATTCTTTCGTAAGCATAAATGTTTTCGTACAACTTCTCCTAAAATCTTTCCTGATCATTTATAGAAGCTATGCTGTTAAAAATGGTTTACTGGGCCTGATTTACTTTGCATTATCCTTTCAATGAAAGCCACAGCTCCAAAATATATCTGCTTAACATTTTAAAACTGTTACGAATTTTAATGTTTTTAGAATTATGTGAATAAACTGAAACTCTTTTACGAATATGATTACTTATATGGGTAAGCATTTTTGTTTTGAATGAAAACATTTTGTAAAAGCCACGAGTATGACATTTTTTTTTGATAGTTTACTTTTTAAAATTCGAAGCCCGTCATGAGGAAAAGTACAATTAGCTTTCGAAAACTGCAAATGGTTATTTCCTTTTTGTTAAATGTTAACTTGTAAAAGATGAAAGTTTGTAACAGATTTGTAATCAACCATCATCAGTATATCACTTGTAAAAGATTATCTATGACACGGGAGAATAGCTATTGTTTATCTTATGAAAACATATTATATTTCAACGTTTATAGATGTCGAAATGTTAATATTTGGAAATCGGTACTCTATCTGGAAATGCTTCTCTCTGTATAGTAGTGGGTGATGGAAGGATCTTGTAGTGAGTAATTATAGCTTTTAAGAGGGAGGGAAAGCGACTGCCCTCCATTGGCTTTGGACATTGTTTGTTTTCAGGGCTAAAGAAGAGAGCTAGTCTGTCGCTATATGTATATTGTGTCGTACACACTGCCGTTATTCTTATTTCATACACCGTGAATGAGTGATTACCCATTTACACTCCTGCTTGACCGGGCCATTAGGCGAAGGTCATGAGAGGGGCGTATGGTCTGAAAGCAGTGAGAATAGTGCTGTAAATATGCGTTTTCCCCTATTTTTAATTATTGATAGAATATTAATTTTTTTAGTAGTAGTAGTACAAAAAATGTAGATCCTTAACATCAGTCATTATCTGATGGCATTTTTACTGTCTGAATTAATGGAAAATACTGGACAATCCAGAAATCTACACTGAATTTATGGAAATATATCTAATCCATTCGTGGCTTTTTTTTATGGCTTTTATAGCGAAATTCTGGTATTCAGTATTTTTTTTTGGTTCTTTATAATATCTCCTCAATTAAAGTAACATGATTCTTTTTTGTGCATTATGTTTTTTCGATAATTTTGCTTAAAAAGCAGAAAGGCAATTAAAAACTGATAAGTCTAACAAGTGAAAAAATAGTCTCTTTTCCCATTTCAAAGTTCGTTCGCTAAACGTGTACTATTATATTTTTTATATTTGTAACTAACTGACATTTTGAATTGACATCGTTGTAAATTTCCGCACTTAATTGCTTCATAAGCTACTGAATTTCTTTTTATTCAAATACGTCAATTTTAGTTCCGTAGGCATGGTGTGAGGGAAGTAGGAGAAACAGAACTAGAAATATTGTACATTCAAGCAGTTCACTAAAATAATACTTTCGCATTCAAAAAAATCTCCCTTTTTCCCCTCCCCTTCGTCCTTCAAAGGAGTCTTCCCCGGAAACGAATCCGTGATGTTAACAAAAGGTAAGACACCCCAGAAGCCATTTTAATGGTTTAGAACGATTAGAGTCGCCCAAAACGTGATGGAAATACCTGGAATGTATTGTATACTATAAAGCAGCTTCTTGAAGGACTTAAGATGTCAATCTATTCCAGGTAAAAGGAAAGCGGGAAATTCTGGTTTAGCTTAGGAGTGCTCATAAAATTCAGTCGTGATTATCAATAAAGGAAAAAAAAATTTTATTCTCTGGTAGTAATAATAATAACCGCATAATAAGTGCAATAATTTTTTCATTTCAATAATTATTTTCTGATATTTAAACATATATTTGTACGATAATAGATATAAAAAATGAACATGTCAATACATTTATTCTATAACCTGACATATTTTTCTCACAATAAGTTTCATTTTTACTTTAAAATACAATCTCGCAAATTTAAAGTATAAAAAATAAGAATTTGATGAAAGAGAACTATGAACACAGAACATGCAAAATATCACCTAGTAGGTAAATTAAATGGTACTATTCTGTTCTCGGGATCGGATTCAGAAATGTACGTATGTGAGTATCTGTGTACATGTATACACATACATACATTCGTACGTACATATATGCATACATACACGAACATATCGATACATACATGCATACATACTAATATTTCTGAATCCGGTCCTGACTTTTTTTTCCTCGCACCGAGAACCGCGTACCAATTAAATATCTATTACTTCATGCAGTGACAACACCTATCTTTTATAAATTACAACGAAACTGTAAAAGTTATGAGCAATGTATAATTTTAATTTATACCGACATTGTCGGAAAAGTTAAATGAAGATTTATATTGTAAGAAGGGCTTTTATTAACTTTAAATCGCTCCAATAGTAAATTGATTAAATTTTAAAAAATAATTAAAGAGCTGATGCTTTTACTCAATGACAACGCTCTAAGAAGCTGCTCTTCCTGCGTGTGCATGGAAGATAAATGAAAGATCTTACATTTCACGGAGTGGCAACTCTCATCAGCTTTTAAATTCTTTGCTCATCCATCAATATTTTGAAGCACATTAATGTCTAAAAATTCTGTTTTTCTAATACAGGATTTTAATCGTTAAGTTAAAAAGTGCATCTCCTTTGAAGTACTATAACAAACGTGAACAAATAATTTGCAAGCAAAATATATGCTAGCTAAATTCTTAGTTTTAACTGATTGTGGCAAAGAAGGTGATAGATATTTGCCTGAAGAAAGAAATGATTTTATGAAGGATTTCAAGGATTTAAACTTTTTCATGCTGTACACGAGAAAAAACAATGAAAATGCCATGCAGTCAATCTCGAAATTCGATCCGGACTAAATTACTAGTGCCCAGTGGTTGTATCCATTCATTCACAGATGAGTTGCTTTGGGAATTGTACCACTTTCCTTTATTTCTGGAAAATTAATTTTAGAATCGTCACTTTACTTGCATTTTTTATTCTTAATCGTGCATTCTGCGTAAATACTTGCTTATATGTCTTTGCTGTTAGGTAAAGTTTTTCATTATTAATTCAGTTATGTTTAGCTCACTGTGAAAATTTTCGGGCGTCATTCAACATTCATCTATATGATGACTATAAATTAATTACTTCTTCATCCATTGAAAAATGGTCCGTCTTTCCCAAATAACTGAGAAAACAGGGTTTACTTTATACAGTATTCAATGTCTTTTTATCCCGCTAATACGAGAAATTTCTATGATAGTAAAATATATAAAAAAAAAAAACAAATTGTGCATAAATATGGAAGATTACTCGGATGGTTTGGGAGTGATTTTCTTCTTAATAAAAGCAGTTAAGTGCATACATTAACTAAAATCCTTCTCATAGCTCCGCTTTAATTATTTCGACGTATACAAGACTACCATCCAAGAGTAAGTACGTAGAGTTATTAGGATTTTTGAGACAGGAAACGTGAAAAAGGAACAATACCCTAGCCGGGACTCAAAATTGAACCTATCGAATACGCGCAGAGTGTGCTACCGTGAAACCACGAAGGCATGCAGAAAAGAGCTAGAAAATACTTTATATATTCCCTCTTTCAGAGGGCCACTAGGGATTAGGGGACCCAGTCGCCAAATTCTGGTGGTAAAGAATCATCATCCACAACCTTTTAGTTCGGGCGCCACTGTAGAGTCATTAGGATTTTTGAGACAAGAGACGTGAAAACTGAGCAATGCCCTCGCCGGTGCTCAAACCTGGACCTCTCGAAAACGCGCCGAGTGTGCTACAGTTACACCACAAAGGCATGCAGAAAGGAGGAAGAAAATGCCTTATAAGCATGCCTTCGCGAAGGATTTCGTAAAGGAAACTGACTCTTATTCACGTTACACTTGAGGAAAAACCATGAAAACAGTTATCATCCGGCCCCTTCTCTGGAATTAGAATCCAGCTCAAACTACCAGTGTTAAGCGAATTAGCCACTCAACCGCTGGTGGCGTTTATTAGCATTTCTATCAAAAGACTTTGCAAAATAATTGCGTAGATGCAGTTATTAGGTAATAACGAATTAATGTATTAATTAAGTTCTCAATATAAAGAAAAACTTTCATTCAATTTATCGCTATCAGCACTCATATTTGGAGAGAAAATAATTTGTTTTCTGATAATAAAACATCTTTTCAACCGTAATATTTTGTGCACAAAATATCTAACACTTCCACGCACTTATTTTTTCAATTCTCTTATATTCCATTAAATACAAGAATAAAAGACATACAGATTTCTTTCTAAAAGAGTTCCAAGACACGGCGGAGAATTTCCCACCATGCAGATTTTAAAATTTCGGTTGCATTCCAAATTTTAATAAATTATCTGAACAAAGCTATTGATCTCCATAATTTTTTTCGGCATATTTATTTACTCGATTTAATATAATTTCTTGAGTTGAATATTTTAATTTCTACCTTGAAGAATTTTTCACATGTAAGTTCGCGTTTATAGTAAATAGTCAGTCAGAATTACAAATTCCAAAACTCAGGCATGATAAAAACAGCTTTGTCATTTCGTAAAGTAGAAAGAAAATACCATTAAATACTCCACTTGAAATACGAAGGCAAACAAAAAGTTAATTTTGACACTATATATCTTTTTCTTGTTGTTGAGAAATCAGAAACTTTAACCAACTTTTAATACGAAGATCAAATAGTCAATTATATATTATATGATTTATTAATAATGCATTTTTCATTACATTTCTGAATTTTTCCCATTTTTACTAAAGATTTGGGGATGTAATCAGCGACTGAGGATTGGGCTTTCATTACTACAATGTACCAGAAGGCACACGGTTGTAAAACGATTTGTCATCATTCAAAAAGCTTGCAGAATAATATACACTTGCTGTCCGACAGTAAGTCTTCACTCAGAGGGCTCTTCCGTAAAGTGCGCTATTCAAACAAATTTCACACCCTATTAAGAGCATTGTGCAAATGACAGCCGCCTGCGGAAACGCAGGGGGAAAGAAGACCTCGCGTAGCGTCTCAACACGTCTTAAGCATTTATCGAAAAACCTTGCCTCCGTGTATACACGTCTTAATCATTTCTCGAGAAATTTCAGTTCCGTGTATACGCGTCATAAGCATTTTTAGAGCGATCTCTGAAAACGTTTAAAGACGTCTTAAGCAGTTAAAGGGTTAAGGAAAGGGCGATGTTTTCGTGGAGAATGTTTTCAAGGAAACTGACTTTCAAACATGTTATTCCCACACAATCAGTTCATTAAACCGGGATTTGAAAGTCGGGTCCAAATTCTTATGTTTAGCACCTTTACCGCTCGACCGTTATTGGTCTGGTTTATTTGATTATTGCAAAGCATTCGAGGGTTATCTGCCTAAGGCGAGGGATGGCTTCGTGGAAGACTTTCTAAGGGGAAATCGCTCGTATGCAAGTTAGACATGGGTAACCATGAAAACGCTCGTGCAGGCAGCCCGTTCGCATGATTTGAGCCACGGAACGACCTTCCAGTGTTCCGCTTTACCGTTTGGCCGCTGATGCTCTTCTAACATTATTGAGTATGGGGGAAAAAAAGGACAAGGAAGCAATTTCGCACCCTCATTTCAGTATTTTATCAGAGCCTATTTTAAACTTTTTGGACGTTTAGTTGAAAAAGTAAAAGCAATATTAAATTATTTATGAACTTTTACAAATATTAATTTTTTTCTGTGTTCGTTTATAAAGACTGTTGAAGTTCTTGCATTGAAGGTTCAGATTATCTATTTTTAATAATTTTAAACGGTTTTGGAAGTAACAAAGAGGTATTTCAGCAAAGGAAACCTAAACATTTCATGTCATAGTTACCACAGAAGAATACAGATTTTAAATCTTTCTCAAAATTAAGCACATATGAACATTGTTCTAGATAAACTCATTTTTCTAAGCAATTAACCTGGACAAACTGTGTTTACATTTTTTCGTCGCAGACGTAACCAAGAACTTTATTTGAACAACTGGATATTTAAAATTTTTACAAGAAAAAAATGAATTTAAAAATACACAAAGGCAGACCAGTAGTTAAATACCTGAGAACACTAGATTTCCTTTATTATTTCATACCTATAAAAAGAAGTGCTAGCATTTAATGATATGACACTAGGGGCAAAGTGGATGACAGTGATTGCTGGTAGTTCGCTCTGGGTTTGATCCCTGACGAAAGGGCTGGCTGTAGCAGATTTTCATAATAGTCCCCCACGGAGGTATCTCTCCAAGGGAAGATAACTTTCACATTCTTTGCCAGAATCAATTAATTGACCAAATCCATTATGACACGGTTTACATTATGTTTTAAATAGTTATCTGGAGATAATTTGCCCATTCTTTTAGGCAATGAAACTCACTGATTGCAAGAAGATCTAGCCTTCCAGTCCGTTATTTAACAGATGTGTACCCCTGTTGGAGATAGGTAGGATGGTACTTGAGAGAGGGAGTGATGCCTTGTCACGTGAGACGAATCCATGCATCTGGTTGGTTGCAGAGGTGTCTGGAAGTATTTCATTTTAAAAAAAATATACTTAAAATATATATATGTGACGCTGGCTACACATTCGAGTTGTTTTAAATATTTTCCATTGAATCAGCATTCCCTAGACTCACTCTTTAAGACCAGACCAGATTCAGATGGTGCTGATTTAAGACCCTGGCCACCATGGAGGAAGGAACAAGAATTCCTTCCTTTCTTTATGTTGGCAACACCTGTTATTTTTCGTCCTGCGCTCTTGCCAACGATACGGCCACGTGTACAATCATCTTAGTGATGTCGGAAAGACATACAGAAAGTTTCAAGATCGCCAATTAAGTCTTTCTCATAAAACTTATACTATTTCTATCAATCATTAGTATACACACATCCATCATGTTATTTGCATTTATTATAATTATACTCTGTGCTTACATATTTTGCCGAAGCCTTATGACTAATTAATTATGCGTTATTTATATTTAAATTAGTTATTTTATATATAATTCGTTATTTTTATGCTATTATATTATTGTATCTGTTCTATTTTTATTTATATTTTATTATACTTCATTTATGTATATGTTAATATTTGTAAGAAGTCTTTCAACAATATGTATTTATGTTTTTATTTATATGTTTATTTATATGTTTATTTATATGTTTACTTATATGTTTACTTATATGTTTGATTGCATGTCTATTATTTTTATATGTTATATTTACATATTATTTATTCATGTATGTATATATCCACCATCATCTGAACGCATGCCAAAAATATAGCAATACACAACGAATATGTCAAAAGCGCCCCTGTATGGCAATGTATGCATTTTGTTTTAAAACTAATAAACTCCCGATTCGGCCCTGGGAGAACGCGGGTCATGTGCCTGTTTATAGTTCGACCGTCTCCAACGCAACCCTGGCTGGCATTCTGCCAAAACACATAGACTCGTCCAAAAGGGGCGTTATTAGTTGCTGCGACGTGAAAAGTCACGTGCAAGTCTTCTCTTCTCCGAAAAGAAAGTCCTCATCCTTCCGCCCTATTTTCAGAATAATTCGTTCCGAATGGCGCATGCGTGTTTGCGCTCATGGTCGCGGATGAGGCGGTCGAACTGTACCTATGTTATACATCAGGCGTCCTCATTCTCCGTCCCCTACTGCCTACTATGTCCAACGACTGCCAATAAACGTCAAATCCTTTAAATCTTTTATCAGCGCTGTCATCAAGCGAGAAAATGAAAATCTGCATGAGCACACCTCTTGTTGCTAAATCCTGCACTTATGCTAATTTTCGGACATTCCCCCCCCCCGCCTTTCATTTAATAGTGGGATAGCATTGTCCATCCTTAGCAACTGCCCAGCTGTGCTTAGCAACGCAATATCTGTGATACACGTGCATAGAACAGCATCTTTGCCGAATACATATATGCTCCAACTGCTGAAGGCAGAGTAGGTGATTGAACAAAACTGTAAAAAATTTATAACAATTAACTGAGGAAAAAGGCGCATGAGCAAAGTACAACAGAAATAAAGAGATAAATGCGTTAGGAAGTTCTACTGCCGCTTAAGAAACTGCCGCTTAATGCAAATTAAAATGAACAAATTTAATTAAAAATGCTTACCTTATAATCTTCTAATTCAGCTTTTGTCAGTTGACTGCTTGAGCTGCCCATTTATATTTTATTCTATTCAAATTTCTGAAAATAGAATAATTTATAAACCATAACTATTTAAGGAATAATGGACAGAAACAAGGTCCTTAAAATCAATTTAACAGCTGATTGTTACAATCAGAAGATGAATGAGTCCTCAGCCAGAAATTTAGTAATTTAATTGTAAAATACATAGTAACAAATATTTTTTAAGGGCCGGGCGCTTTATGTAAATAGCCATTAGCCTTGAGCCAAGGGGCCGGAAGTGGTAGCCATTTTATTATGGAAGCACTTAATAGGGGACCACGGTTGCCTCCCATGAAGGGACGAACTGTCACAACCATGCCTTCTTCGGGATTCAAACCCGGTCTATCGCTACGGCATTCAGAGTTACTAACCACTATACCGGCTGGGCAGCGTGCCAAATACATCTTTTGTCAGAAATTCCACGACTAAGATCGTAAAAAATATAAAATTTTATTTACCAGGTAAAGATCCTAGCTGCTATGAAAGTTGTTCCCTTGGCTGTCTATACATACAGTGGGTAAAAAAAGTATTGGCAGTTGCCTAAAATTGATCAATCTATCTAACAAAGGCAATGTTTGACAATTCTAGCTGAACATAGTGAACACAAGAAGCAATAACGATGCAAATCTAATGAAACTTTCTTTTTAATGAGTTTTGCAAAAAATATACAACAAAAACGTAAATTTGCGTGCAAAAAAGTATTGGCAAGAGCATACAGCAAAATGTGGAAACAAAATTTAATACTTTGCATTCACATCTTTTGCATTTAAAACAGCTTGTAATCTATTTCTCATAGAGAAAACCAGAGTCCTGGTTGTTGAAAACGTCCTGTTGGGAATTTTGTGCCATTCTTGCAGGAGTATACGCTCAAGTTCATCTTTACACGAAATTTTGCTTCCTGACTTCTAGATCCAATTTGTGCCATAAATTTTCAACCCAGTTTATGTCAGGCGATTGAGGCTATGCCTTTTACTGACAAGGAGCGTTATAGACTAACTATTGCCAGGCGAGATTCACTGTACCCATAGGGTCATTGTGCTGTTGAAACACAAATGATGTTCTTACGCCAAGGTTTTGGACACTGAATTTCATATTATGGCCAGTATGTCAATGTATGTGCTGTTATAAAACTATCAATGAAGCACAGGTTACCAATTCCGTTTGCTGCTATGCAGCCTCAAACTACGACCCTCCCTCCAACATGTTTTACAGTCGGTGTTAAATGCTGTTATTCCAGTTCGGTGTTAGACTTTCTCCACACATATTATCGTCCATCACTCTCGAAAATTATAAACTTTGATTCGTCGGATAAAATAACTGTGTTCCAAATTTCGTCTGATACATTAACATGAGATTTTGCAAATTCTAATCTCTTTCTCCTCTTTATTTCTGAAATGAAAGGTTTCTTTCTAACTGACCTTCCATAATGACTTCCTCCATGTCAAACATGACGTATAGTTTGTACATTAAAAGTTTTATGCGAAGTCTTAGCAAGATCTTTAGCTAACTGGGGTGCACTTATTTTAGGATTTTCCCTTGCAGAAAATATTCAAGGCCGTCCATTTCTAATCTTATTTTCGGTCGATCCTGTCTCTTTGAACGTTTTACAACACTTCTAACAGTAAATAAACTTATATTCAGTTGTTTTCCTATAGCCTTCCCCTGGAGGTTGAGGCAGGAGAATTCCTGGGAAGTACTGGCTAGGATCTGTACTTAGGCAGTCTCAACCACGGGGGTATATAAGTTGACTTCACAGGACTAGAGCCCGAGTTTATTCTCAGGTTGGTTCAGGCTTGGCAGGGACCGTACTGGTACTGTCGTGTCTGTTCCTCTGTCTATGTTGGAGCTATATTGTCAGATTTTGTTGGTCGTCCGAGGGAAAACGCCCCTATTGGTGGAGTCGAGTGATGCGGCATGACGTGTTATTTTCCGACTTCGTTTAACTGACATTGATTTTCTTCGACTTAGTGGGGCTCATCGGCTTCACGGTTGGATCGCGGCCCCGAGGATTGCCTCTGAGGGCCAGGATCACATTCTATGTAGGGCAATCCTTGTGAACGCTAGGTAATAAAGTCCTGGTTTTCCGGTGTTACTGTCTTCTTATAGCACGACAACTTAAACCCTTATTTCTGAGCTGAATAACAATGTTTTTAACATTAACATCCAAGTCCTCCGAGTTCGAAGCCATTTTATCACAGTATTAGCAAAATAACGTTTTAAAAGTTTCGAAGTAACACTGAAGACTTTCTACTAAGACAGTTTCTTATCAGTCTAAACACGTGACCTCAAAATAACAAAATTTCCATAGCAGTTAGAATTTTGCCAATATTTTTTGACATGCAAATTTACGTTTTTGATGTGTATTTTGTGTAAAAGGAATATTAAAATGAAAGTTTCATTAGATTTGTGTGTTTGTTACCTCCTGTGTTCGTTATGTCCAGCTAAAACTGTCAATCATTTCCTTTATTAGGTAATCTGATCAATTATAGGCAATTGCCAATATAATTTTTTACCCACTGTAACTGCCAACGTTTCCGGAGGTCTTGGAAGCAAGCAGGGAAATCCAACTGCGATGCTCGCAAGCTCATGTGTTGCAGCCTGTTGGATGTCTGCAATAATCTTGATGAAGCTTTCCTTTCAATCACCTTTTCACTGACGGAAACAAGAAAAGATCGCAGTAATCTTTGGCACAAATATAGGATCACATCTGGCTCTATCCAATAGTTTAGCAGGAATTCTTCGTCTTTCCTCTTTCTGTCCATCTCGATTCTTGCATTAAGGTTCCGTTTCCCTAAATCTTCGCGTAAAATATTATGACATACATCACGATTCAAACTCAGTTCTTCTGATATTATATGCACTGCTACTACGGTCTTCTTGCAATAACTGTCTTACACGCTCCACATTTGCATCTGTATAGACGGGCGACCAGCACTGAGATCGTTTTGCACTAATCTCTGCCTTTACGAGATCTTTTGTGCCACTCGAAAATTGAAACCACCAATCCGAATAGTGTGTTGCTAAGCACAGCCATTACACCTAATAAGTTTGTGTGGAAACATGGCCAAGGTCATGTGAAGTAAGAATACATACCAGGTAACATGAAAACATTTGTTCCTTTTCAGTGCTGTAAACTCACAATTAAAAAAAAATTGTCCTGGAACTTTGTCCTGGAAAGGATATATATAGCAGGAGAAAAAAGAATAATTTTTCTTAAATATTTCTCTTTTTGTATCTCAGTAAAATAATAATAAAAAACTAGTAAGAAAATCTTTTTCGCTTAAGGAAAATCTTTTCATCTCATTAAAACTGATGTTTTTTAAACATAGTACGGTTTCCATCATTCTTTATTAGTCGACATAACACGACAGCTTAATTTGTATTAGAAATTATTATTATTGTATGATCCTCGCTTAGTCGTTTAAGTACAACTAATGCACCTAGTTATAATGCTAAGAATGGTTATAAAGCAGATGCCTTACTTGTACGTGACAAACGTAAACAAATGTTACAACTAAAACACCTAGCTGCAACGTTTAAAAACAATGTATAGTTTTTTTACCTTATTGAACTTCACGACATGCATATTATCACTTCCTTTAACATCCATCATTATACCATATTTGGCTAATATTCCAAGAGCGCGGTAAGTTGGCGCCAAACTATTTTGGCCTTCAAAATTTGGCTAATTTTTTTGGCGGCAGTGAAAGCACTAAGATGTGATTTTTAAACGTAAACAGAATAGTAACTTTTTAAGTTTTGCAGTAGTGAAATGTCGTTATTTTATGTAAACAGAATAGTAAAATGAGATGATAAAATACTAAATGAGTAAAATAAAATCCAACAGCTTCGCAAGTACAAACATAGTCCTATAATTCATCATAAAATAGTAGAATGAACAATTCTTGCAAATAATTATTGAGTAAATAAATATATACACTTAGCAGGTTAGAGCACTGCGATTTGAGTCTTAAACGTAACAGAATAACAAATTTTTGTTTACAGTGGTGAACAGCGATTATTATGTGCAAACAGAATAGTAAATTAAATTGATTAAATGATAAAACAAAGTCGTGGAATTCAATACACTAAATAACTTTCGTTCAAAACTTTAAATGTTCCACATCATTCGATTACCACAAGCAAAAAAAATTATATAAATATATATTAAACATATATATAATAATAATATTAAACAGTAAAACTTTTAAAAACAAACACAGTATTTCAAAATTAAACTTAAAAAAATATCTTCTGGCTACACTAAATTCGCACTCTTACAATTACCGAAATAAAGCTTTAGGTTTGCCACAATAAAACATAGAGTCGGACGCGCCAAATCAAAAACCTTCGCCAAGTTTGGCGCTCATCCTGATTACGGAATTTTAACCCTATATTTCTTAGATTCTAAGACGATTATATTAGGTTATTGGAATATGGCAAAGTTAACACCTAAGAGTAGGGATGCTTTCGTAGAGGACTTTCTAAAAGGAAACAGTTTTGTATTCACGTTACGCATAGGAAAAATCACGAAAACCAACCATGCAGCCAGCCCGTTTTCCTAGGATCGAACGCGTGTCAAACTCTCAGCACCACTCAGCCACTGGTGGGGCTGGGTTGACGGGATTCTAAGACGCCACAGATTCCTGAGTGAGACCCTAAAAATTTTAGTTCTATGAAAAAAAATTTGATCTAAAAAAGCAACTTAAATAAAGTATTTAAATGCATTTAATAACTAGTATTTCAGCATTTAATAACTAGTATTTCAGCATTTAATTCTGATTTATCAGTAATAATATTCCCATTTAAATTAGTAATTGAGAAACGTTTAAAGCACTGGAATAATTAGCAATTTAGAAAAGGCTGCGATTATAAGGCGTAGTCGATTCTAAGACGCACCTGTTTTTTCGGGAAACATATGAAAATAAATGCATCATAGAAGCTTAGTAAAAACCGTACATTTCTTTACTCTGGTCTTGTACAGAATAATGTGCATCATAATGCATCCGTCTTTATTTTTAATATAAAATAATTTTACTACAGGTACAAAAATCTAAAATCATGTATTTGCTTCAGTGTGCAATAATTATATCAATACTTCATTGCACCAAGTTCGAAATTAGATTATTTCTTTTTGCTCTCAGTATCTATAGACCCTTCCTTCGTAGCTGCGTAACAAGGTGCCTCCACCATTTGGTTTCGTTTGAATTTTTGTTTCTAACTATTTGGTTAATCCAGCCACCATTCGGTCTCGTTTGTACTGCTTATATCTGATAAGCAAGTCCATATTTAAATTCGCGAAATACTCGTATATTCACATTTTAACGACAAAAATATTCCAGTACTAATTAGTAATATGCACCTTATTAGTTAATGCACTGAAATGTAATCAATTTTCGATATCATTAACCGCTAAAGACAGCTATGAATAATTATGGATCAGCAAGAAGGAAATCTACTGCAGATGACTGACCTTATAACCAGTGATGGCACCTTTACACTCTGTACTACCGAATTGACTTCCGAACCGCACGAACTCTGAGTATCACCCTAGAGAAAAGAGTTAAAACCTCTGGCATACCAATAGCTACTGTCGAGATGGCAGACCTGACAGTATCTGATGATATGTTGAAATAAGCCACTTAAAAATGTGTTTCAGTTCTTAAAGTTCTCACAGTTTTTATCTACTTATAAGTGTTACAAAGAATATTTCCTTTGCATTAGCACTGTAGTTCATATTATGTATAAGTAAAAACACAACACATTATGCATGTTGTGTAAATGCATTTTTATAAACATATGCAACACATTATGTTTATAAAAATGCATTTGCAGTTTGTACAAAACAAAATAAGAGTACACACATACGTATAAACATAGTTCATAGAAGTGAAATGAAATCAGCCGATGAGCCACACTCCAACATTACATACACCTATGTGTGTGCACACTTACGAAAAATAAGTACACATATATGAATATGCTATGCACACTATTGTAACAGTAAAAAATCATTTGAATAAAAGTGAAAAAAAAAAGATACCACATGAACTGAGGTGGCATACATATAATAAAACAAAAAGTTAGACAGAAGGAAAATCGTAACTACAAGTACTGTAAGTACACGAGTATTAAAAAATACCGGAGCAAAATCGTTCATAGAGTATCAATGCTAGTGCTATTGATAAACCAATGCTATAGGGATTTATAAGAGAACAAAGTGAAATTGGAGTACCTGAAAGCAATTACGATGGCCAGGTGCTAATTTCTTCAAAGCAGTAGGATTGTTTATTGTGCTTTCAATCCATGCGGAGATATGAGTGTCTGTTCGTTTCTTGACATACACAGCTTTTGTGTAAGCACAGTCAAAGATTAAGCAATCAGGGATGCCGATGCTTCCGCATTGGCACCGGTCAGTGTCTCTGGAGTGAAAATGGCTGAAATACATGTGTGCCATGACCCGTGAAAAATACCATGTGAGGACTGAACTGGTCTTTAGTAAATTGGAGCTGATTTGGTGAAGTCAGTATTTTCGCCATTTGTGAAAAAAAAGGGCTGAAAAGTCACTTTTTTCAGTTGGAAGATGGGATAGCAATGTCATCTTTTAGAGCAAATGTGGCGATGAGGTTGCGAGTTTGGCTATTTCGCCAGTCTTCCCGTTGCCAGCTATTCCAGTATGAGCGGGGTACAGCTTAGGTGTGACCCGAGAGATTGGAAGTGCAAGAAGTTGTTTTCGTGCAAACCTGACAAGGTGGCCTTTGCTCCTGTTCCGAGTAATAGCTACCAGGCTGGAAACCGGATTGGAAAAAATGAGATTAGGCTAGGAAAATGTGTTGGCATGAGTACTAACTGCGTTAATCGTAACCACTTCTGCTGGAAAGACAGAAATGTTTTTGAGTAGTCTACAATACCCAAAATGGGTAGCTATATTATTGCCCTTCGCACAGTATTCTCAGTTTATTCCACTACTTACCTTAAAACCATCAGTATAGTCTATGATTCGTTGCTGTTAGGCGAAATATTGTTCATCAGTAGGTAATGTCATTATTGGCAGGATGCCACAACAGGGAGAGCAGCCAACATTTCTCATAGTTAGTGGAGACATGTCCCCAAGTAGTAGACGCAAGTCTTATGGCACTAACAGTTGTAGTTATCATTTCCACAATCAAATTTAAAGGAGGAAGACCAGCAAGGGCCTGGAGTACAGCAGTAAGCGAGGTTCTATATGCCCCGCAAAAATCGTCAACAGAAATGGTTTTAGAATCGACCACAAAAGGTTTTCAGTTTAACTGTTAGATTAGAGCCGCTGGAGGAAGCATCACATCACTTTGCGTTCGGCAGCCGTTATATACCAAATGCGTAATATGTAGAAGAGATGTCCCAAAGCTATCTTCAGCATACAGCTAGATATAATATTCAGCCTGAATTTCACGTATTTATATGGGGCAACCATGACAGACGATGATCGACCATGATGTCTAGCTATTTTACTAGGTACTATTTTAAAAGGTATTTACCAGCTAGACCATCTTAAGCGAGGTTCCACTGAAGTGAAAGCATAAATACTATCGAGCTGTACGGTCGTGTCTGAGGAACATTGCTTTATTAGCCAATATGGTATGTTTGCGAGTCTTCATCCATTGTTCAAAGCTCCGAAATAAGCTTTGGCTATGTCTGTTTTTGAATTTTTCCTTTTATCTCTATAATAAAGTCACCAGCGCATGCTGATGCCTTTATATCAGAGATGAACCCTATAAGCAGCCTCCATTGACTTGTTTCGGCATAGCTGCACTCTCCGTGGTGACGTGCACACTGCGATCACGCCAGTAGCTGGAGATAAGTCCCGTAACGCAACCTGAACTGTTGATATTTATAAGGCTATGCAGGTCATAAGACCAGCCCCAAAGAGTAAAATGCTCCCTGTATAACGATTAAGATAAGTAGCACGTGAAGTTTAGAAGACTTATTACAATTTGATGAGCCCTTATGTGTGAGGCCTCTCGTGGGATTCCATGATAAGCTGTGGTTAGAGCGGAATTAATTCCCGCTGTAAACCAGAATATGCAATCAAAGCATCAAGGCGTATTAATTTTGATCTGACTGAGGTCATAGACGGTATGGTCCAAAGAACGATCGCGACTGAAGACATACTGTCTTTAGTTAATGCTATCTATGGAACAGATGCGAGATCTTTTGCAAGTCTATGTCGTTCTAGCACCTTAAACCGAAACCGATATTCTTCTGCAACCAAATTAGTCTAACCTCTAGCATCTTGCGTACAGCTGGCAGAAGAAGAAAATAAGAATGTAAAAAATAATAATTTAGGCAATGAACAGAAACATAATCACAAAATAGTTTATGACCATATTACTGTACGAAACACTAAAATGAAGAAATATGAGATATACGAATACAAATATAGATGAAGGAGCTAAAAACTTCAAACCTTTCTGATTTAAATATCAAAAGTAAACACTGAATGTGCAAATTATTTTATAAGTGGTGGTCCCAGATCTCAAAAATGATAAATATGTCTTTCAATGACATAAAATATAAGGAAATTTTTAATTGAGATTAAAAAGAAATATTTACTAATAGAGACGGATACCTCAGTCATTTATTACATTTTAAAATGATATAAGAAGATATATCTGAACATTCTTAACACGCAAAATAAAGGAAGAAACCATTAAAATGTAAAAAAAAAAACTGCAGTACTGTGCGTAAATATGCACTGCGCGGAGCATTATATAAGGAAATTAGTCTTTTTAGCGTTTTTTTTTAATATAGAAAAATAGCATACAATTACCGTGACGTAAGTTAAAAGTAAAAAAAATTGTATTTCCTTAAAATATTTATTTCAATTTTACATTTTAATTTTCGTAACTCCCAAATCGATTATTTTTTTACCATAATTAAAGACAATTTCTAAAATTTTTAGGCAAGAGACATAAAAAAATATTTGCTCATTTTAAACTCTTTAGAGTTTTTACAGTTGGTCAAATTGTTTTGAAATTTTGCCCAATGCCGTCGCAGAAATCGTACACGTGCAAAAAACTGCAAATCTTGCAAGAAAGTGCAAAGAATCGTGCAAGAAAATTGCGTGAAGAATTGTATTTTCAGAATAAAATGCTAATTTAAAGCCAAAACTTGAAAGCCCTTTCCTTCCACTCATCGCTCAAAACCTCGAAACAAACACAATCAACAATTAAATACATTACTTTTAAAATAAAACGCTTCACATTTAATTGTCCAAAGATTAATTGATCGTAGAAAACTCATAAAACAACCCAGCGTACGTTTCCTTAAAATTATCTCAGGAGGTAAAAACACCAGGAGAAAAGCCAATACGTTGAAAGTAAACAAAAAGAGAGAGCGATAAAATGAATTTCATATCTGTTAGATAAAGTACAAGCAATAGCCTGATGGGTTGGTTGCTAAGTTTAGGTAAACAACACGCGACTGTTATTTGCCTAAGCGTGGAGATGCTTCTGTAAGGGTTTCCTAAGAGGAAATACCTCAGATTCATGTTACACATTGAGAAAACCACAAAGTCGCTGCTTCGTCGAAGTTGAAACCAGACTCCCCGTTTTATCGCTAAGAGCGTTATTTCGGAATAACACTATTCACGCGAGGTTTTAAGCGACACACTAAGCATCGTAATAATACAGGGTGCCCCACTCGAAAGAGGCCCTGGGAAAAGTGTGATAAAAATCTTATAACAGAAGGAAATGTAACCAAATTTTTACATAACATGCCTTTGTGTTTGGGAAATGAAAGTGCCTTAGAAGAGGAGCTAGAAGCGACCTCCTCTCACCTGTATAAACAGTTCAACATTTGTTGCATTTTCGTGTGTGTTACTCCCAGATTACTTCTGGTAGAGTGATGAAGAGTGGTTCCACTTGTCAGGATGCGCAAACTAACGAAACGCACGTTTATGGAATAGTGACAACCAGCATGCAGCCGTCGAGGAACACTTTCATTCACAGATGATGGGTATGTTTTGTTCATTGCCACAGTGGGCATCATTTTGCCAGTTTTTTGCATTTTTGTCACCAGTGATGTGTACCAGGCACCTTTTCATGAATTTGTGAACTATTTGGATGATGTGGAGCTAACACTTGGCTTACCAGCAAGATGGGGCAACATGTCATGCATCTATAGCAAATATGAATGTGGTGGTATCACTTTCTTCATACTTGATCTCCCTTGAGCTTTTTCTGTGGGATCGTCTTAAAGGTAATGCGTACAAGCACAAGCCACGCACATCGACGATTCGCATCAGAACGTCCGTTGTGAAATCGAATGAGTGACGCTCAACACTTTGGCAGCAACGTACGCGAACATGCAGCGCCATGTTCAACTGTGTGTAAGGTAGCAGAAGATCACTTCCAGTATCTCTTCTAATGCACTTTTATTTTTCAAACATAAAGATATATCACGTAAAAAATTGGTTTCGTTTAGTTTTATTACAAGATTTTTATCACACTTTTCTCGGGGCCTCTTTCTAGTGAGACACCTTGTATATGAAATCACTTGACGCAGCACAATATGGAAGCGCAATCACTTTTCTTTATTAATACCATTTACATTATCAATTATATGCAATGTTTCAAATCGTTTTGAAATACAAAATGGGTACTTTTCGGTTAGCCGGGCACAAGCGAGAAAGTCGCCAAATAATTTAGATCTGCGTCAACTTGCTTACAAACAGGCAATTATTTATCGTCATTTCCAGTTATCATTTAAAACAAGTTTCATCTATTTTTACTCTTACGAAAATTCGGTAATCAAAAATGCTGAAATTTTACAATCAAAAATGCTTAGCACGAAGTCTCTTTTTTTCAAAAAAGAGGGATATTGGCAACAAATTCAACGTGTAATCAGAATCATCAAACGAAACTTTATTTTTTTGACGGTGTTAGATGGTGATGCAATATTTATACCTGTTGCAGCAAGACCATTTGCATATTTTAGAAGAATCGAACAATCGGATAAATATAAAATTCTTTTCTTTGTGCTGCCCAACCGGTATAGTGGTTAGCGTCGCTGAATGCCGCACCGAAGGGCCTGGCTTCGAATCCCGGAGAAGGCATAGATGCTTGTAAATGCACAGTGTCGGTGGGGCATGACGGCATTCCAAATATGTGGCGAGCCGAATGTCCTCTCGTGTTGTTTGGTGGAAGGGAAGAAGGATGGGAGACCTTCGGACTGTCTCCCGCCGGGTGCTCTCCATCAAAATTGGGGGGCGGAACTGAGCTTAATCGCACTGTCACTGTCAGGGCCAACGACAGGCATAATCTAGCGCTCCTTGCCACGAGGAATTTCGTGGGCTTGGGCTGGCTACGTCACACAAGTGAGCATGAGCAACAACAACATCGACATTTCTTCTTTGTATATTCATGAAAATAAATACCTTACACTTATATATATATA
>KK118071.1:368488-390984 GCA_000611955.2 Stegodyphus mimosarum | reverse complement strand
GATGATGGACGGTACCACGGGAGGTGTAGATGTGGCTGTAATGCGTTGAATAGTTGACAATGATATCGTTGGGGCGGTTCGGGCCTGGCGAACAATCATCCTATCTTGCCTCGCATTTGTGCTCCTTGGCCTTCCAGAAAGCCTTCATTTCGTCGGCAATTTCCTTTTAGCAACCATTGCTGTCAACATCTTTGCACAGCAGTGTCTGTACGCTGCAGTTGGTGGCCTATTGCTCGGTATGACCACCCAGCTTCACGCAACCTTACGAAGTGACCACGTTCGAAGTCGTTTAGTTGTCTGTAAGGTCTTCGATATCCTCGTAATGGCATCTTTAGTTGCTTCTTTACAGAATTACGATAACAGCAACAAAAAAGGTACATTTTCTACCTCTGTTATTGGTTTTATACTTTTCGAATTGCGAACTAGGAATGCGTGCTATGATCGCAATTACTGTTCATTTGCCTTAAAACTTTGATCATTTGCATGCTCGATCAAGATGCTTTTGCATACCAAATTTTGTCGCGATCGCAAAAGTCCTTCTTGGTGCTTCCATTTTTTTGAAAAAGAGTGTATGTAGTTGTGCACCTCCGTTTTTGATTGCAATCGGTAGATATATAAATATAGATATACCTACTCTGTTACTCGGCTCGGTGAGCTTAGTTTTTTTTATTCTTATATGTTGGTAATTTTTGCTTTAAAAATGATTGAATTATGTTGTTCTTACTTCCTGTTAAGGTTTTTATGCCTTTTGTTAACCAACATGTAATAATTTTAGAATTATCAACAATTTAAAAGTAGTTTAAGTTAGGCTAAGTCTAATTTTTTTGGCCAAAGCAGCCATACTTGTTTACATTTGAAAATTAGCAGAATAGTGCATTTGTTGCCAATTTAGAGGAACTAATCTTCGCAACAATAACGTCTTCTTTTATTATTGCTACTTAAAATCATCCCTTAAATTATGAAATGTACTGACACAGCATAGCATCCACAACAAATAAAGTCAGTTTCTACGTCTTCAGTGTCTTTTTGCCGAATGATACCAAAAGTAAACTTTCAATTTTGTGCACTGAAAAATCTGCCTTCTTGCTCGCTGGCCGAATTACCTGTTTTTCTGTAGAAACTCTAATTTTCAAAGTAAAAGTTGTCTTTAAGTTGTTTCAACTGTATTTATGTTTTAAATTCTTCAATTTTTAATAAACATATTTTGAGGTTTTCTGTATTTTTGCCTTGTGGCGAAGTGAGAACTGAATGAGAAATGAACTTGAATGAGAAATGTATCTTTAATGAAATTCGTGGAAATAAGTTTAAATGAAATGTAGGAAAAAGTGCGTATAATTTAATATTCCGTTGAAAGAAGTCATGTGGTGTATACATGAGAATTTTTTAATTTAAATTTCATCTTATGCATACTCCTCCCAAGCTTTGATTTTACTTCAAGTTATGAATAATTCCCCAGTTTTTATAGCACCTTAACATATTTTCTTATGTAACTTTATGTGTATTCGTAAATTGTCATTTTATTTTTAATTCTTCATCTAAATACAGGATTTCTTCGATGTTCTACTCGCCTTTATGCTGCGTGAAACCTGATTTCATGTTTACTGCAACAACTATCACTCGCCTACTCACCAGTTGGCTCTAGGGGCACTTCTCCCAGCGGATTCTCATCACCAGCTCGACGATTGTCCTCTCGCTATTTTCACTTCGTGTTTAAAGAACACAGACTGTTTTTAGCATGAAAAATATTGTTTTTCTAGCCGGGCATATGCGGTTATTTCTTATTTAACGCCATGGGCCTTTGAGCTATATATATCATAGATAGGTTAAAACTCTTAGTAGTTGCAAGCCTAAGCACCCGCCAAGGATTCACGGTTCATGGCCATAGCAGCACACCAGTGGACAAATAGATAAGATCGCTGAATGCGGTACTTAAACTCGGATTGCCGGAAAACAAACTGACTGTATGACATTTTAGTGATTTTCTCCATGAAGTTAACATAAGTACGACACAATTTCCGCAGAAAGTCCGCCAATAAAGCATATATTTGTTTCCAGTAATGGTGCGCCCAAACAACTTTTCACCTCGTTTTCCTTTTCCCTGGATACCTTCGAAGGAAGAAATGTTCCCTATAATCGCCCCATTGCCTCTTATCAGTGCTATATGAGAACGACGCGGAAGTATTCCCAATATCCCTTTCGGTACTTACGCTTTACCCGGAGACGGTTAGTGGAAATTTCCGCAACGATCGCCAACAGCCAACCACTGCTGCGGAATTCTAAAGGACACAGATATGTAACGTGTATACGAGGCACTTTCCTTTAGAAAGTCCTCCACGAAAGCATCCTTACTCTTAAGAAGATAGTCCTCGAATGTTTTACCATAATTAAATAAACTAAACTAAACCAAACCTACAACATAAAAGCAACGCCTTAATCGCGGTGGCCATGCGATTGGTCCGCCTTTGCCAATCCAACGATCAAGATATGTCCTATCGAGGTATTCCAGCACAGTGCTGTTAAAGTGCGCAGGGGCTCCATCGTGTTAAAATCAGATATTTCGGCCTGTAGCTGCTGGAATGTCAACGATCATATCCGGCAAAATTCTTTCCACAAAATGTCCATAAGGAACTGAGTTAGTAAACTGAGTCATTTTTCTCCTCAACGTCCCGGGCTGATATGAGTCCTCTATCAATCGCCGTTCGCATTTTCGGGCACAAGTTCCTTCGTAAATCTTGTTTGTCATCGTATGACAGATCAATACGGGAAGTTTGGCAGCGAATTTTTGAGGCACCGTGTAGTAGTTAGGGGAACCTACTGCGATACCAAAGGGCCTAGCTTGGAATCCAGAAGAAGGTATGGATATTTGTATCTATACAGTGTCTTTGCGACATGTATGGGGGCACTCTAAATATATGGCTAGCCGAAATTCTTCTAGAGAGCTGGTGGCAGGGAAAAAAGGGTGGGAAACTCTCGAACCCGTTCTACTCTGGTGCTCTCCATCAACATTGGGATAGGAACTCAGCGAAGTCGGGCTGTAACCTGTATGATTCTCAAGTCTCTTGCAAACGACAGGCGCAATCTTGCTCTCCTTGCCAGGATGAATTTCGTGGGCTTGTTCTGATGTTAATGTCAGACAAGGGAAATAAGTCATAACACAACACCCCCCCCCTCCAAATGTACAAACTGCGGCTCGGATCATGTGGCCTGTTATAGTTCATACATTATTTTTCCAAGGACTAAACAGCAGCTGCAAGGAAATAAACTGCACTCAGAGCGAGTTGTATTAAGCAACTCCCTAATGCAAAGCACCATCAGATCTGAAGAGTTCCCCGAGTTGTCACTAAAGCTCTCAGAAGCCAAAGAGTTGATTGCTCAGCCGTTGCCGCAATCACCATTTTAAAGGACTTATAAGTCTCCAATATTGTTGAACATCGGTCAAGATCAAAACCCACAAGAAAAAACAAACTTTCAGCTCGTACTCTCCGATTAAAACTGTGCTTTGGAAAAGCGCAAAATCTTGAAAAAATGCAAGAATTCCCTCACCTACATATAGCCAAACTACTTATTATATTTTTAATATTGTACATTTTTCTTTCTCGTGTGTTACCCGGACTGGACACCGTCACCTGGAAGTTGACGCTACTCTTACAGTTGGGAACACTCATCTTCCCCGCAGCCTAACTGGACTTCCCTAGTGCTATAGATGGCAACAGACGCGTAACATCTCTAGTTGCTATACAGGCAAAGCATCTCTTTCTTCTTTTCATCACCCAAGACCTCCTAAGAAGGACACATTTCCTGTATCATTCCAATATGCTAAAGGACTGTGCAATTTCTTTGGGAAATACTGCTTAGGCAGTACAGCCCCAGAATAACACTGTAGTATTGCAGCATCGCAGTGTCAGTAAGAACCGCAGTTTAGAATTCAGAAATATTTAAGAGCCACAACTAAGCAATTGTATCATTTTAAAAGTAAAAAATCTGATATATACAACACATAACTTCCTTGTACGGAATATTAAATTATAAGCATTTTTTCCTGCATTTCGTTTAAATTTATTTCCTTCAATTTCATTAGAGATATAGTTCTCATTCAATTAATTCAGTTCTTATTTCGCGGCAAAGCAAAAATACATGAAACCTCAGAATATCTTTATTAAAAATTGAAAAAAATAGAAAAATATGAAACATAAATACAGTTAAAACAGTTTAAAGAACAATTTTTACAATTAAAATTAAGAGTTTCTACGCAAAACAAGCAATTCGCCCAGCGGGCAAGAAGACATATTTTTCAGTGCACAAAACCGAAAGTTTACTTTTGGTCTCACTCGCCAAAAAGGCACTGAAGGCGTAGAAACTGACTTAATTTGTTGTAGACGCTACGATGAGTCAATATATAGGATAATTTAATAACATAAATCATAATTCCAGAAGGGATTAAGCATTTATTTAATTCGCAATTATAAAAGAAGCTGTTACCTTTGTTGATGCGAAGCTTAGTTTTTCTAGATTGGCAACAAATCCACTATTCTGCTCAGTTTGAAATGTAAACAAATGTGGCTGCTATAGTAAAAAAAATAAACTTAGTCGCACTTAAGCAACTTTTAAATTGTTGATAATTCTATACTTATTGCGTGTAAATTAGCTAACGGCATAAAAACCTTGACCGGAAGATAAGAACAACATAATTAATCATTTTTATATATATACAAAATACAAAATTTATATACAACAATTTTATACTATATACAAAATTTCAACGTTCTGAGGCTACTTGTTTTTTAGTTATGCGAGATGCATATATACATACGTACATACGTACAGACGCCAAGAAAAAAATCTCTTTTGAATCCATTTTAAATTAGTTTTATAATTCGTTTTGAGAAAAAGAGTCCTTTATTCTGTCCTTACGCTCACATGTCACGCGAAAACATCTTTAAATTGCATTCGATAGTGGTCAAAATGATATTTTCGTTGAAATATGTTACCCGGAATTTTTCGTGATTACAATGATTCCTTTACTTCGTACAAGGAAGTAAAAAGAGTTTGTGATTAGAAAGAAGCATTTCAAATAAACTGAAAATGATTTCAATGCCATTTTATTAATTCTATTGTTTATAAACAAAAATATATCATTCTTCTTGATGGTATTCTGCGTGTAGAGAAGTACATTTTTAGGCTAAACAAATATTAAACTTTTCTACTCTGCACTGAAAATATTTTATTCGGCTATAAAATCAAATATTTCTTACGATTTCCTGTTTTTATCTGCTTCTAATTGCCTAATTGACTACTGATTTTCGAAAAAGTCAACTAAATTCGAATTAGTGTCTATTTTTAAAATGCACTGCCCTCCAAAGTTAAGGAACAGCATGTTTTTCAAAGCTCACTATTACAAAAATGTCAATAACGTTTAAATTCACAGTTCGTATGCATGACGGTAACGAAGTTTAAGATAATATATGCGAAAGCAATAGCTACCACTTTATTTTATAGAAATGAATACTTATATGGGAGTTGGGGAAAATACAAAAAATGCATTTTTGTTCACGAGTGTTGATCTTCAGTTGATATTACAGTTTCGTGGAGAATATCCAGGAGAGTCTATTAATGTCCAAGAGAAGTCGCTTGCCCGATCCGTTGCGGTGGCGGGCGATCGGATGGATGGAAATGAGGATATCACAAGCTGATGTTGCTAGACGTCTCAATGTCCCTCGTAGTGTGGTCCACCGACTATGGAATCAGTTTGAATCTGACGATTCTGTGTCTAGAAGACATGTTCCAGGCAGATCTAGAGTTACAACACCTGTGGGAGACCGTTATTTAGTGCTTTCCCCCGAAGATGGAGTAGCATTACTGTGCTTCAGCTCATGGCAAACCAGAAACAGAAACAAGAATCTCAGCTACTACACTGCGCAGATTCCTGCACAATACAGGTCTGTATGCAAGACGACCAGTTGTTTGTATCCCCTTATTCCGAGGACACTGAGATGTCCGTTTATGTTGGGCAAGAGAGCACGTCTTCTGGACCAGTCAACAATGAGCGTCTGTTCTCTTCACAAACAAGTCAAAGTTCACATTGGAGAGTGATGCAGGTCGACAGCTGATCTGGAGGGAACAACGCACAAGATACAACCAATCCCACATTGTGGAAAGACACAGTTACAGAGGTGTTGGAATAATGGTTTGGGCTGGGATCTATATGTGGTCACACTGACGTGCATGTGTTTCATGGAGGAACGTTGACCATTGTGAGACATCAAGATGAAATCCTTGACCAATATGTCCTCCCACATGCCGGTCCTGGAAGTCTTCTGGTGGACGACAATGCGCGACAGCACCGAGCTCGGGTTGCTGAACATTATCTTGAGGGTCACAGTATGGAGCGGATGGAATGGTCAGCTCAATCCCCAGATTTGAATCCAACAGAGCATCTTTAGGATTACCTTGGGAGACAGGTTACTGCTTAAAGTCCTCCTCCAAGGTCATTAGATGAGCTTGAAAAAGGATTACTCGATGTCTGGTCTTTGTTTCCCATTTTACTGACCCACAACTTAATTGACAGCATGGAACGTCGCTGCCGCCAATGTATTGCAGGTAGGGGTAGATACGTTCCTTATTGGAAGCCATTTTTGTAATGTTACCATCCCATTTTCCTCAAAAAACTGTGATTTACTTCTTTTTCCAAGACTGAATTTCTCTGCCAAACGTGCAATTTTTTGTTGTAATTCATATTTGTATTGAACTTTAGAAACATTCTATGTGGCATTCATTAAAGGACTGTTTAGTGAACATGTCCTATAAATTTCTTGTTTTTATGATGCTTCACTCTCAAATTAGACACAAAAAAAACATGCTTAACTTTTAGAGGACAGTTTAATTTCTCAAAAGTAGTAAGTCCAGAAACGATTTATTTTTCTTTCGTTTATCGCTTCGACAATTTCACGCGCTCTGGGCATTTTGAAATTGTTATACGCATAATACTGTTATTAAAAATATTAAGTTAAAGATACATATAAACAAATGTCGTAACGCGAAGATATTTTCGCTAAAATTTAATTATATATTTCATACATAGAAACTACGGCTTATTACGAAGAGAGCCGCACTTAACAAAGCTAAGTCGCATGCGGTTTTCCAGTTTGTTGGAGCAAATATTCATGAATTATAAAATTTTCGATCACACCTCAACAAATTAATCAATGCCTCACATTTTCAGTTTGTTTGTTTGATATTTTATAACTAAGTACTATCTGCCTAATGGAAGGATGTCTTAGTGGAGCGCATTTTAAGAAAAACTGGCTGACATTCACTTTACACAGGGAGAAAAATAAACCGCCTATGCAGCCAACTAATTCGACAGTCTTGCATTTTCTAATGTGATGAAAATTTTAATAAACTGAAATACAATTTTGGAAACTTTGTTCTTGAAAAATGTATAGAAAGATAAGTCAACCTTAGAAACACTTTTATCGTGAACTTTACTACTCAGTCTTCTGAGTGGCTTTTTCATTTTATTGGAATGTGTTGCGTAATTTATTAAACGATTTTTTTGGGGGGAGTACATTAATATTTTATATATTCCTTCCTTTTCCCGTGAAAAATGATTTTGAATTAATCTTCGAAATTACCTCACATGCTATAGATCAGTTTAAGAAAAAAATATTAATCCAAAGAGGCAATTAGCCCAGAAGGATTATTAATTTTGTTTTGGCATTTTGCGTTGATTCACTATAATAGATGAATCTATTTTTAAATTGTTGCCACCAAATATTACAGCCCTGCTTTATATTGAAAGAAATTAAGTAATGAAGAATCTGCATGAATGCATGTATGTTTCTCGCACTGGGAAAACGCCTAGAGACATTAAGGGTACCTAGAGACATTAAGTTTGGGATAGGTAGTCCTCCACTGGAATATGGGCATCTGGAAGCCCGAATTTGGAATTTGTTTTATTGCCTTTAACAAATTTTTGATTAACAAACTGAACGATTTCAAAGCGAGCAGTGGAAACACTGTAAGAAAAAGAAACATTTTTATCTCCACCGCGCGAGGCTGTGTATCGGATATTCTAAAGATACGCTCCTTTCATATCCTTTATATCCCTCCTCTTTGATACTGCTGCTGAATTGAATTTTATGGTTTAAGTGCGAAGAACATGATGCGCAATAAATAAAGGTCACACACGAAATGCTAAAAAACGCCCCCTTGGCGAAATATAAAACCAAAAAGTTTTCAAGATTTATTTTATTTATATTTATTTTTTTTGTTTGGCTAAAGAAAGGTGAGTGTGACAACATCCTGTCAGCTGAATTGAGATTTCCTATAAATTTTAACTGGCTTCCGAATTTCTGTGCGGTAGAAAATGTATTTCCGTTATGAATATATGTGTGCATTATAGTAGTAAGTCAGAAATAAAAATTTGAAATTATTGACAAACATTCATAAGGAAGGAAGGATATTATTAGCTGAATCATGATACATGCTTTTGGAAGGGGGGGTAAAGGCACGATGAAGAAAGTGACTGTTTTTTCCGAAATGAAATATGCATAAAGCTCCTACATAAGGTAAAGAAATGATTAAAAAATCAAGGCAACAGGACCAATCATAGGCTAGAAATTGCACATTGAATGTTCAAATCAGTAATTGTTGAACCCCTCTGGCAGCCCTGCATGCTTGTAAACTTTGAGGTAAGGAGTGATAATGATTCCTAATTTCATCCTGTGAGACATTCCTCAATTGTTGCTTCAGATCTGCCACATTCTGAGTGCCCGATTACTATATCCCGTACATATTCGACTGGCGAAAGGTCTGGTGGCTTCGCTGGCTAAGGAAGATTATCAACAGTTCGGAGACACTGTACAGTCAGACGGGCATTATTCTGTTCGAAAATGGTTCCAGTATGGCATGCCACGAAGAGTAATTCAAACGATGTTATTTACATATCGTTGAGATGTTAAAATTGAATACAGGATGACTGGGATCGACTTGCTGTCCTAAGAAATAGCACCCCACACCATCACACCAGCAGTAATTGTTTGTATATATCGAACAAGAATACTTATTTTATTGTTATTTTTTCAAACTCGTATGAATTCAGCCACTCGTATCCAACTACTGCTAATCATCTCCTTGAACAATATTCGAAAATATTGCTTTTTAAAGCTAGCGAGAGGAAAAAAGAAATAATTAGAATTTTATTTTCCTAATTTAGAGTGGGAAATATATGTATAGAAAATTCATCACATAAAACACAAATAATTTATTTTTGCACTATACGTGATCCAGTCCACCTAATTTCCAGAATAAATGAATAATGTGAATAAGCGAATGTGCATAATGCACATTTTTTGTATATTTTATAATGCTATTACATTTAAATACATTTTGCATAAGAAATTTTGAATTTCAGCTTTCAGCTTTTATTTTCACTGAAACCGATCTAATTACGAAAAAAAAAATGTTTAGCTTTTTGTTTTTATCGCAGTTTCTAACTTAAAACATAAAATCAATACTTTATTGATAAAAACTATATGTAGCAAGTTTATAAATAACCTCAATCCCTAAATAACCGTTAAGTTTCCAGTTTTAGAAATTCTTTCCTGGAGCCCCGCCAACGTCAACGACAGGCCGCTGATCAAAAAACTGCAGAAATTTCCTTAGACGCATTGCGCACTTTTTTCTGCATCATATTTTCATCTGAGAGGTGTTGCAGAATTTTTAGAAACTTTAAAGCATGCCTTTCTCCTATTTGTCATTAGTAATTTTTAAAGAAGTCTTTTTAGATAACCTAAGTTTTTATTGACATTTCATCAAGGAAAGCAGATACACGAAAATCATTTCATGCGTATATCTATTCTCGAAATAAACAAATACATCAAAGTTAACCATTCTACATACAGTGTATAGAAATGGCGGTACTTGTGTACTAGTCGGTATCCGCCGATATTAAAATCGTCAAAAATATTTCACCTGATTTTAATTCCAGCAAGCATCTGACAAATTTAGAACTCATTGGATCTTCTAGAAAATGCAGTTTTTAATTTCTTTTTATTTTCTACTCTTGGTAACGTCCTCTTTTATTTTTTGGCTGAGGAAGGAGGTTAGGAGCGGCTTCCTTTTTTACATATAAACGTCAACTTCAAACCAACTAAAGCAAAAGCATATATTGCTTGCATTTTTTGGTAACCTTTTCCCCACGGAAAGTTCCTCGGAACAACGCTTGCTCTTCTTTTATTAGTTTTTACTGGATTTTGTATGACGCATTTACCAGATTCGCAGAGAAATGAGGCGATACCAATCCATTATTTCCAGGCATAGGGTAATTTACCAAAAAATCAGGAATGCTTAAATTTTTACCTTGTGATACTGTATCTGATAAAAGATATACAATTGAAAAAACAGCCGACAAAATGTTAGAAAAAGAATAAGGAATTGATTCGAGGAAAGTCACTCGCAATCATTTTCGGTAGAGAAAAGGATAATAATCTGATGAGATTTGACTGCGATTGTCTAGCAACACCAAAAACACATTTCCTTGAGAACAGCCGTTCAATGTAATAAATTGCTGGAGACGTATTGGAGGCTATGAGTCAACACACAATTATCGGCTTCTTTTTACTTCAAAATATGTACGTATTTACACCGAATAAAGCAATTAAAAGAGTGAGATTCAATTTTGCTTTCTTATTTATGAAAAGAGCATTCAATTCTTTTATAAACAACATTTTAGAATCCATGTAACTATACAGAATTCAGACGATATTGGTGAGTCTCTAATTCGCCTGAGCTACACGGTTTGCAACAGTAATACAGTTCGAAGTATAAGCAGAAATTAATGCTTTTGCTACGCTTTTCTGAGGTTTAAACTTCAGAGAACGATTTGATGACATGGGATTTTTGTAGTTCCCCGAAGTGTAACGCATATCTGAGACATTTCCTTTAGAAAGACCTCTAGAAAGGCATCCCTTTCTTTAGACAGATAGCTCTCTAGAAAAAAAGTCTCTTTCGTTAGACACATCCCTCACGTACGTTGCGTTAATCAAATGACTATATATATATATACAGTACCGGATTTCTGCCTAGGCCTACAAGGCCCCGGCCTAAGGGCCCGGTGGCGGAATCTTTATATAAATAAGCTTAAAAGCCTGGCTTGCATTATCAAGAAGCTTTATCGAAAATAATATTATAATAAAAATTTTTAATTTTAGGCTCAATTCACTCTCTGTAATGTGCATAGAGTCAGAAGTAATGCAGTTAATTGACTATGATGACGTCATTTCGTTTTTTTGCACAGAAGAAAGTTCGTCATATGATTCTATGAATTTTACAGAATAGCGTAACTATAGTAACATAGACTGTATTATTCTGAATTCTGATGTTTATTAAAGTCATTAAAGTCGATTAAAATTATATGTTCTGTACTAGCACATTTAATTTGCTAAATTTCCAAAATAGCTTCGAGATGGAGGGGGGGGCCCAAACGTCAAATGCCTAGGGGCCCTCTGTCTCTAAGTCCGAACCTGTATATATATAAACAATACAAGCAATCTGTACAGACTTCACTCTTTCAGAATACTGCTGTTATTATTTCTCTCTTCAAAAGAAAAATTATATAGCGAGTAAAAAATATTTATGCCATAACAAGCTTTTAGACATTTTTAATTAAATTAAGCATTTAACTATTCTTTTAAAAATTTCCTGATAGGTCATATTTTAGAGTCAAGCAAAATAAAACAATCTTAAATAATATTAAATAATTATTAAATTGTACACTTTTTATGTACAAGTGAGAAAATAATGGTCAAAGAAAAGATTCAGTTTCACACATATAACTAAAAAAAAAAACTATAAAAATTTACTTAATAGTATGGTGCCCGGCTAACGGGATGGTTGCATAGGCGTTTTTGTGATTTTCCTCATCTGTAATATAAATACAAGGAGTTTCTTTTAAAAAGTCCTCCACAAGTGATCCCTTCCTTTCAGTGTACTGCCTAATGGCGGAGCACATAATAAATAAATAAATAATGCGGTCGGCCATCTTTCCCTCTCGAACTTTCGAAACCCCTTGAACAATGTTTTTGCGTGACATCAGTACGTAACAACAGAATAAAGGGCTGTGTTTGCCAAAAATTATTATACAATTGATTTAGAATGGATTCAGAAGAGATTTTTTACTTGACATCTGTACGTAACTTTGTATCACTTAACTCAAAAACGAGTGTCCGCAGAACGTTGAAATTTTGTATATGGAACTGCTACAGCATGTTGCGCACTTCCCCTTCCTTTGAAATCGGCTGCACCAGTCGTATATATATATATATATACATATAGTTATTCCCATTCTGTAACTTGGCTCGGTGAGCTTAGATTTTTATATTTAAATGTTGGTAAATTGTGCAATTTTTGCTTTAAAGTGGTTGAATCATGAGGTTTTATGTTTCGGTTAAAGTTTTTATGCCTTTAATTAATTTGCATGCAATAGTTGTAGAATTATCAACAATTTAAAATTTGTTAAGTGTTGAGTTAAGCCTAACGGACAGCCATTTGATTACATTTGAAACTCAGTAGAATAACGAATTAAGTCAGTTTCTGAACCTTCAACATCTTTTTGCCGAGTGGTAACAAAACCAAACTTTTAGTTCTGTGCGCCGAAAAATCTGTCTTATTGACGACTGGCCGAATTGCTTGTTATTGCGGAGAAACTCTAATTTTAATTGTAAATATTTTTTAACTGTTTTAACTGTATTTCATGATTTATGTTTTTCCGTATTTTACAATTTTTAATGAAGATGTTCTGAGTTTGTGGGGTTTTGCTTATTTAATTCCAATGTTCTATCTTAGAACCCTACGAACACTAACAAGCGAATAATCGCTTAAGTGTGTGAATAAACACGTAAGACTTAAGCAGGGTGAACTACCCTTATTTCTCAGAAAAGATACAATCAACTCCTACTTGAAGTATACACAAAGCCTTCGTTTGGGCTTGAACTTAAGTAATTATGAATTAAAACTAAACTAAGCTTAACTAAAGCTATCTTAAAGGTATAGCCGAAGTTATCAGAAATGTAAGTAGTTGGCCCCTAAATATTAATTAAATCGGCGAAGCCAAGCAAGGGCCCAGCGTAGTAGCTCAGAGAGAATGTGGCCAAATGGCAAACGCGCGCTAGTCAGGAAAATCAGACTCTTTCTGTAGAAGTCGGTGAAGCATCGACTTAAATAAAACTCTTACTCATTTGCATTCATTGCGTTTCTGAATATACATTCTGGCAGGAAATTATAAGCTGACATTAGAATAAATAGGAAAGAATCATAACTTAAAATAACTGTTAATAGTCTTAGGATAAACCTTACAAGTTTTTATGTACGAGTTGTGTTTCCTCTTGTAAGAGATGCATAACTGATTAATTTACAGTTCTCTTTTTGATTTTTAATTTATTTTTCTTTTGTTTTTATAATTTTTTAATTTAATATTTTATTAAAATGCATGAAATACAGTTTTTCTCTTATCTTAGCGTAATTTAGAGAATTTTGATGCAATCCTCCAGAGTTTAAATGCTTTTTTAAATAGATATTACCTACACAGTGAAGTGTGAAAAATAACCGAGCCTTTCTGAGCTCTTTTTCCTCACATTATTATTTAATTCTCTTAATAAAATGCAACCTCGTTTAAGTAAATTACAGTGAATTTCAGTAATACATTTTTTTGGAAATCCGCAGTTTGGATGATTTTCATAAAAATATGAGGAAATAACACATTTTTGTACACATCTTTTTCACAAGGGTATCATTTTTCATTACATTACGTGTAAAATAAATTTTAAAATTTCCCTTAATTTAAAATTATGCAAATAAAATAATGCCTTCCGTTATGGAAAAGCTGTGCCAAATAAATTTCTGTAGAAAGGTATATTGTTAAAATGTATTGTTATGTACAATAATATATATTGTTAATATGTATTGTTAAAAATACGATGGCTTTGCTCTACGTGAACAGGCAACCTCTAATTAATTTTCCGCAATTTCAAGAATTTCCCCCTAGACCAGTATTTTCCAAAACTCTCTCGCCTGTTATGTAATCGCTACTATAAATAGCTCTACGCGCCATTTTTCGTCAGATTGCTTTCTGCTATTCCGTGCTATAAAAATGCTTTGCTCTGTCTCTTCGTCTTTCCTTTGTTAAAAAATATCTATGATGCCGATGTCCTAAATTTAGTAGCATTACTATTTAAATCATTATTGAATATGTGATCTTCGTCTAAAGAAAAACGAGCTGTCATTTTAATCGAATAAAGATGTGAAGTTTCTAAAGTGAAATTCGTCTGTCTTCAGTTCCGCTTGCATCCACTCGCAACGAAAACATCCGGACTCTCCACTGGAAATATCACAGTATAATTAATATAAAGTTTTCAATACCGAATGCATTGTAGCTTTCAATGCTGGGAGAGTTGAAACGAGGTTGTTGATCTTTTTACACTACTGAGACTTCTGTACTGTTAATAGTGTGCGAATTTTTTTCCGAGATAGACGTTGATGATTTTGCGATATTTTTGGCGTGTTAAGACGAATTTTATCTTAATCTGTTTTTCCTCTTCCTGTTATTTACAGCTGTTCATTTGGCCTATAAGATCTTTTATTTTTCTCAAAGTCAAGTCTCAAATCTTGTTCAACTTGCCTAGTTATTTAAAGAGATCTCTACGAGCTTGTAACCTGCGACAACATGCTATAGTTACAAGCCAATTCTGATTAACTCTGAAGCACTGAATAGATGTATACTATGTGTTAGCATCTTCATTACAAAATTTTCAGCAAATCTGGTAAAATTTATTTATTTTCACTATAGAAGTAACAAGGATATAAAAAAAATCTGAAAGCTTTCAGATTTTATATTACGCCCAAAGAGGCGTTTTTTTCACGGGGTATTCAAAACGGGATTTGGAAAGCGATACAGATGTTCAAAGTCATGGGACACAAAATACCGTTAGACTTAGCTACGCTACCAACATAATACCACTAAGAAATGTAAAAAAAAAAACCTGACGCATAAAATACCCGTGCTTGAAGATGCACGCGATGCTAATGGTAACGGTACGCTATGAAATCGTTGAGTTTGTTAATAAAAAATCCGTAAAAGTTTTGCAAAATATGAAATAGATAATACAACAAATTCCAGATTCCAAATTTGCACTTCCACATTCCCATATACGAGTGGAAGACTACGTTATTCAAAATTTGATGTCTCTAGGAACCGTTGCTTTTTCACAATGCAAGAAACATACATACATTCATGCAGATTCTTTATTATTTAATTTCTTTAAATATAATGCAGGACTCTAATATTTGGTGGCAACAATTTGAAAAGTGATTCAGACTTTTATAGTGAACCAAAGCAAAATGCCAAAACGAAATTAATAGGCCTTCTGGGCTCATGCCCTTTGGGGTAATAAATATTGAATAAAAATGTAAAATTTTCACCAAAAGTTACTTTTAACGAATTTAAAATTTAAAATACTGCAGATTTTTTCGCGAAATTTTATCAACTTATAACATTATTTATTCTGACAGTTTTGAATTATTAAAGAAAATGCCAAGACATATTCCTTCAGCAAATGTGTAGTATAGGTTAGGAATTTATTTTATCATAGCATTTATCTATTGTTATTTATCTAACATAATAGGGCCTCAGTCATTAGCCCTAAACCTCAATCATTTAGCTACTTAGCTCATTTATGAGTCAAGAGAGCTTGATAGATTTCATCAGTGTTCAGAAACTTCAATCGATGATCATATACGAACTATTATATTGTTATGAATTTTGCATTTAGTTAGATATTGTTAATAGAATTATACTAATTAAAATTGTTTTATTTCCTAGTGCAGTGCAGGGCGTGACATATTTTAAGAGAAAGCTAGCCGGAAAAGTAAAAATATAAGACCACGCCCATATAACATTGCATAAAAGTTTATCTCCGTAACTGATATTTAATTTGGATAAATGTAACTGACTAGTATATTAACCGTAACCGCAATTCTACTCGTTTTGCTTTCCAGAAATTGCTAGAATTGTGTCGCACGGTCGATTTAAAAACTATAAAAGCCGGAGAGAAACATCTCAGCTTTGTAGTTGTTTAAGCGAGCTGTTGCTGTTTACTTAGCTGGTGTAATTTTTGGGATCGGATTAGCTTTGTACGTGTTCTAGTAGTTTAAAATATAGCTACTGTTTATATTGCGTGATATTGTGATATTCTACGAATGTGTTTGATGAATAATCCAACTTTTGTTATATTTGTTGTGATTAGAATAAATTTTATTAACTTTTTATCGAACTTGTGATTCAGTCTATCAAGAACCCGTACGCACGTAACAATAGTGTTGCGTGCGTGCTAGTTCGTAATATATTGAATGCCAAGTTTGATAAAAGCTTGATAAAATTTATTCTTATCGCAAGAATTATAACAAAAACGCTGGAAATTTTGTCGGAAATATTTGTACAAGTGTTAACAATATCAGGCAGTAATAATCAGTAGTTAAGTTATACTTTAAACTACTAAAAACGTTAAATAGAACGCGAAGCACCGAAAAAGTTAATCCGATCAACAACAACAGCTAACTAAACATCTGAGATGACACGTTCTCTGGCTGGCTTTTTATAGCTTTGAATTGGTCGCGAGAGATTCTAGTAATTCATGCTTCTCGATATTTCTGGAAAGCAAAATAGTAGAAATATGGTTACAGCTAACATAGTAGTCAATTACATTTATTCGATTTAAATACAAATTGCGAAACATCTGTTCATTAAATGTTAAATGTGAGTGATCCTGTATTTTTACTTTTCCGACGTAGCTTTCTCTTAAAATATGCCTCGTGCTGCGTTGAACGGGGAAATAAAAAAAAATTTAATCAAATTTTGAATAACGTAGTCCTCTACCTGAACATGGACGCCTGGAAGCCCGAATTTTGAATTTGTTTTATTATTTATTTTATATTTTGTCAGACATTAAAGAGTTTTTGATTAACAAACTCAACGATTTCAAAGTGAGGAACGGCAACACTGTGCAAAAAGAAATATATATATATATACACGTAGGTTGATCCAAAAAAAAAGTTTACAAGCAGAAGCATTTGAAACGTAATAATTGTGAAGCGAATATTTCCACCCAGTATATATGTTTTTTAAAAATTATTTTGCGATATTGCTGTTGAACTGAATTTTATGGTTTAAGTGCGACGAACATGATATTTAATAAATAAAGGTAACACACAAAACGGTAAAAAAAACGCCCCTTTCGGAGTAATGTAAAATCTTAAAGCTTTCCGGTTTTTTTTTATTTATGATTGTATTTTATTTTTATATTTAATGTACTATGTAACAATGATAACAATAAATTTTATTACTTTTTATAGGACCTTGTGCATTTAACATAATACGAACCCGTACCACGCAACAATATGAAGGGAGTTTTCATGCAGAAAAGAGTATTTCAAATTTTTTCATGATTTCCCGCATGGTTAAAAAAAATAGTACATATAACCAAGCATAAATTAAGCATAAAATTATTAAATAATAAATCCTTTTAATTAAAAGAATCTTTTTTTTAAGAAATCAGCATAATAAATGAGCAAGATAAGAACTTACCAAAATCTTGTTGCAAAACATATTGCCCTTCCTTTTATTTCCTTTTCAAATGCAGGTTTCCAGTTTCACATGTAAATGCGTCTTTTATTACATTTATATCTTATGCAGTCTTAAAACAATTGGGAAAAATTCTGCTGTTCTGAATGGCAGCGAACCAATATCAAACGATTCGGAAAACTTGATTTGTAGGTCGAATTTTTTGGATGCTGACTGTTTATGCAACCAAGCGCAGATAGCGAAGAATAGGATGACTTCATCGGCGTAGTCATGATTTATGGTAATTCCCGTCAGAAAAAAAAACTGACCCTAGAAAAAAAAAGTATGCACATAAAGTTTTGCATGAAAAAATCTTTGTAAAAATGCATCAGTTTGAGTGTGACGAATTTGAAGATTTTTTTTATGTATTCGGAACACTTTTTTCAATTTCTGTTGCAGTTAATAAAAAAAGTAACACAGCTCTTGATGAATGCCCTCAAAAATAAAAGATAGAGTCAAATACGAAGCAGTGAAGATAAATGTCTGAAAGGAAATATTGTGCGGGCATGAATATAAGATACCAGAACTTTGGTGGAGGTATTTTTTACAAGAAAAATAAATGGCTTTTGTGTCAGATAGTCTTCGATGTACGAATTTGATATGTTGATAATAAGCTTCAACCGAATTAAATAAATTGACGCAAACAGTAGGCTTTCATGTAAATACATACGGGCCGGATATGGTTACAGTTACATATAAGATCAATTACAGTTATTCAATTACAATACCAATCGCAGTTATACTGGGAGTGTACCAAAACGCCGCGAAATGATGGCCAAATGTGGCGACTTTTGGCTACATATCGCCAAAAATGAGTTGCCGAAACCATCGCCAACTTGGCGATATCTCACTAATTTAGCGAGATAGTCATTTACATCAGTGTTGAATAGACTTGCCAATGTAATCATATTTTTCCTGGCAGAGCTTCGTTTCTTTCAAGTATTTTATGTTACATTATATAAAAAATACTACAATTTCACATATGATCTGACCAAAATTATTTACATATTAGGCTGCAGATATAAGACAGATTCGGCTTTCAAAACTACAATTTAAAGTGAAAAAATGCTCTAACATATCTTTACAACATATAACATGTCATTATTTACTACCATTTTTATAAATGTTGGTATTTTAACAAATTTTGCATTCTTAACTAAACTCCCATTATATTATCATTTTTCCTATTCATAGAAAAATTCGGAAGAAAATTTTCTTTATATATATTGCAATTAAATACTATAATACAATAATTTTTTAAACAATTCTGAAGAGCTGTTTTAAGAATTTAAAATCTTGTAACTGTCTCTTTTTTGGAGGACCTTCGAATAGTTATCAGATCACATAAAAAACAAAAACATAAAAATGTAGCGTTTACAACTTACGATTTACTTAGCCTGTAAGTATCTCAAATGTAAAAAAATTTGCAAGTCTCAGATTTGTCGATCGGGTACACTTCCGTAAGTTCACATGCATTTAAATCTAAGATACTCTCAAGCATTACAACAATAATACGTACATCCATTTGAATTTTTTTCAGTTGTTTACGATCCTCGAAAGCCCAAGCGCTGCATTGCAGTCTCATTTCCTCTGTTTCTGTGTTTCTACTACTCTCTGATACTTCCGGTTTCTTATCTTTGTTATTTTTTTTAAGCGGAGTTGCCATTAATTTCGAGAAATTCCTTACACCAGTGTTATTTTGAGAGCAAAGATTTCCTGTGTATCTCTCTAATTTGTGTAACGTATTACTTTTAGTGACCGCTTTTAATGCTTTCTTCTCCTTTCCTTATATATATGGCTAACAAATAGTTTACTGCTGTCCAACCGGTACAGTGGACAACATTGCTGTTTGTTGTGCCGAAGGCCTGGGTTCGAATTCCAGAGAAGGCATGGATGTTTGTATAGCATCGCGCGGCATGGGGGTAGTTTAAATATGCGGCACGTCGAAAGTCCTCTGAGAGGTAAGATAAGATAAGACAAGATTTCGGTGTTCTTCGCTCCGGGAACTTATCCCACTACGAGTCCTCACCCCCGCCCCCGCAGAACTAGGGCTGGGGTTCAACTCCTTTCCCAGAACCTTTGAGGGATCGGCGCAACGCACCCGATTAGGGGCGCCACTGGTCGTTAATTTGCTACCTACCAGTCGCTCGGGCTGCCCGTCGCAGAGGGCCATTTACCCAGCACACCCGGGACGCTACCTCGGGCTACTAGTACCTCCCTGCTCTAAGACTTGCCAAGAGCCTAGGCCGGAAAATAAGTGACCTTTCCAGAGCCTCCAGAACCACCAGGTTCGTAATTTATGTACCCCCGTGGCCGAGACTGCCTAGGTACAGATCCTAGCCAGTAGCTTCGCAGAGTTCTCTACGTCGACCCCCGGGAGGAGGGCTCTGATAGGTGGAAGACCCTCGGACCTGTCCCTCCGGGTGCTCTCCACCAAAACTAGGGAGCGGAAATGAGTTAAATTGCACTGTCACGTGTAAGGTGTTCAAGGCTGTTGCCAACGACAGGCGTAAACTTGCGCTCCTTGCAACGAGGAATTTCGTGGGGTTGGGTCAAACAAGCGATCATTAGCAATAACAACAAATAGTTTATTAAGAGTGTCAAATAAGTGATGAATCGATTGAGTGAGGATTAGGCTGGTTGTAAGTCCGTCAAACAAAAACGTAAAGAGACAAGATTTGATAAAGATATCAAATTAAGAAACGGTTGCCGCAAAAAGAAAACGGGCATTATTTAATCTTGACATAACATCTTTGCTCGATCGATTTAGTAAAGAATTAGTAGCGAAATTATTTCTGGAAATATTTTATCGCTGTTTCTTTCACTACTGACAAATTCCACGACGGAATATTTTAAAACTGAATTTAAGGAAAAGAATATTCGCTTTTTTTATAAAAACCGTTGGAATTTGGTTTGGTTGGAACCGCATATTATTTCATTGACAATATTTGACCGTTTGAACCGCATATTATTTGATAGCGGCAAAGCATACGAGGGCTATCTGTACAGGAGGAGGGATGCTTTCGTAGAGAACTTTCTAAGGGAAATTGGTTCGTATACACGTTACACATGTGGAAAACCATGAAAACTCCCATGCACCCAGCCCGTTCGTCAGAATTCGAAGCTCAGTCCGACCTACCAGTATTTACTCGGCCGTTGATGGGCCCAGTTAGAACTTGGAACATATTAAAAAGAACGAATGACAACGAATACGAAAATGATGATATTACTTTGTAGGGATTTATATTTATTTTAAATAACCAGTTAATTTTAATTTTAAGTTACTTTCCCATAAGCCTTCATTCCCCTAATTTTCAGTGCCAGAATATTTAAATTTAGTAGCGCGCTCAAGAAATGCAAATTCTACCAGTAGAAGAATAAGTTAAATATCGACGTTCCAGTAGAGAAAGAGAGAGTCCGGGATATTGCCGTGCGTGCTTATACGCAAACTTCTGTTTAGCAGTACTGCTGGTTTTGACGTGGCTTAAGCGCTAGTATCTTGCTGCCACTAGACTCCTCTACGCGCTGTAGGCTACAGGTTTATATGAGTTCTGTAGTGTAATTCTACTATTTGTGAATATCTCTTATTTTAAGTTTGATTCTACTGTTTCAATTACCGCCCAAGTTGAGGCGTAGTATGTTAGCGTCAAGTTGACGCATTGTGAATAAGTTAGAGTTTAATAAAGGGCAGTTTAACCCTTCGTGAGTGCAATCACTGTCTCTCAGGGTTCTACACAATAGCAGGAAGGTAGAACCTTACAACTTGACTGAAAGATCATTATGAGTAGGGTGGCCTCAAGAAGGTTGATGAGCATGGTTACCTGAATTTGCGCATTCCGATGACTTCTATTAAAGTAACCACCTTAGTAGAAGATAATATGTAATATGTAAGTAGAACCCGATAATATGTAAGTAGAAAAATTGCTTCAACATTGAAAATTGTGAATTTAGAAGACTAGCCTCAAATTATCGTTGGTAGTGATAACTGAAGATAAGAATTTGCATTTTATAAAATTCAATTTCATATATGTCACTTCTCGTGAAAGGATTGCACAGAAATCTAAATCCCATTTATTTTTATTCAAATGTGTCACCTAACAAAAACTGAAAGCTTACCTTGTTTAATTCGTTTCTATACGCAATTCACTTAAGAAATGTGTCTCCAACTAACTACTTAAGCGGTATTCAAACAAATATTCTTTTTGAAAAACTCTGTATTTTGAAATTGTATCTTGTCATTTCTAATTCAGGCCCCCTTCGTGCTGAACCCTGTGCATCATGGCATTGCGTGATAAAGCTTTCATGAAGTTTAAGAAAAGTGACGTATTATATAGTTTATAGTCGATTAATGCTAAACGTGTATAATAAGGGCTCTAATGTTGAGGACAATATTGCACTGAGTTAGTCTCGAGTCTGAACACCTTATAGTAAACATTAGTCAAGTGTGATGCAGTTAAGGAAATTGGTAAAAAGAATGCTAGAAATCCAGAAAGTAAGAAGCGAACTTATTTCACAGGGAAACTTTATCCGTTTAGTACTTTTCTAACAATGACTAATTTCTAATCTTCCATTGTAATTCTTTCCCGAGTCGTGTATCACATTTACCCGTAGAAGACCGATAAATTTCATCAAGACCTTGAAGTTAACCATGAAACTATTGCATTTCCTTCATCATTATATTGTTTACCGTAAATTGTTCTTGAACATTTTCATGCATAGAATTTAAATACAATTCTTGAATGAGGATCAAAATGTACTCCTATTTCGTAGCGAATAAAGTATTACCACGTGATGAAACGAATTCCGACTTTTTTTTTTTTTGTGT
>KK118071.1:349693-368458 GCA_000611955.2 Stegodyphus mimosarum | reverse complement strand
TTTTTTTTTTTTTTGTGTGTGTGTGTGTGTGTGTGTGTGTGAAAAATACTTTTAAAGATAAATTTTGCAATGAGGTGAAAAAAAAAGTCTTTTTCAAGAAAAAAAAAGATATATCTATTGTAAAAAAGATAAAAATATGGGGTTTTATAGCTGTATATTTAAGTCGAAATTTATTTAAATTTTAAATGTAATATATATTTCAAATCAAATAATGATTTTTAAAAATTTTTGATTTCACAAGCTCTTTTTTTTATTAATAAAAAGTCTGATACAGATTTGTAAATTTGTTTGTCAGATGCATGATTTGTAAGACCTATTAAATTATACACATTGTTCTGCTGCATTTAATTTTTAGACTTATTTCCTAGAATTTCATTAGAGATGCATATTTTATTCAATCAATTCATCCTTCAAATTATTATTGTCCAAAGTTTTGAGCTGTATTGGCAACCTATAAGTAAGGGCTTTCAAACTCTTAAGATACACCGATTTACCTCTACAGTTTTAGTTTCGCCTTTTAGAAACGGTCAAGAAACGATCCAATTTCTTCAGTTTTAACTTGTAAAGTTCTAAAGTCTCTAAAGGCTAACGCTTTAGAGAAACAGTCCAAAACTTTAAAGGCTAATGCTGAAGGTTCTAAAGACTTTAGAGAAACAATAAAATTTCGTCCACTTTAACTATTAAAGTTCTAAAGGCTAACGCTTCAGGGAAACACTCCGAAACTCTATGGCTAATGCTAAAGGTTCTAAAGGCTAACATTTTAGAGAAACAATCAAATTTCGTCCACTTTAACTATTAACGCTCTAAAGGCTTCTAAGCGGAGACATGTGTTAATGCTAATCGGAAAGTGTCGCTATGGAGACATTTCTGTTATTTCTTAATATATTTTATACCGAGAGATAAGTGCATCATTTTTATAATGTAAAATTAGTACGTAGCTAAGTTTACGGCTTCCGTGATAAAACTCCAAACTGCACTACATATATGGTCGCGGCAATCCAGCAGATCATAAGGTTGTTTTTTACTGTTTTTGCTCAAAAACCGTAAGTGGTGAAAAAAATTTTTGTTTGGGGGTTTCTGCAGTTAATGTTTATTTACTGTGTAAAGAAACGTGTAAAATGTGTAAAGAAAAACATGAAACACTCTTAAAAAATTTCAAATTGTAAAGCAGTTGGTTATCCAATTGAAAGACGGCCAACTGAAAAAGGCAGAGACAGGGTCAAAGCAGTACATTTGAAAAGTAAAAGCGATTTGATGAAACATTACACATTTTACGATCTGAAAATAAATAAAAAAAAAATGTCGAGTATGTTCCAATAGAAAGAAGAAGAAAAAAAGAAACTTTCAAAAGAAGCGGAGAAGTTATAACTTCGATTTACATATATTTATAATTTCGATTTTCATGTATATATAACTCGATTTATATTCGATTGTATATACAACTTCTAGTTATAACTTCGAATTTCCTGTATCGATTTTTTTTAACTTTCATTACTTTAATCCGGGTTCACACTTTCTATTATGAACTTTTACACTTTTTATTATTGTTATTATTGAAAACTGTAATAATTTAATAATTCAAATATGTCTACGGAAGTGTACTGGTCTTTTAAAATCTCTAGTTTGTATTTGTCACTTGTTTCTTTGTTGACAACGCTACTTCTCATATAGCTTCGGGAAAGAAAGAGCGTTATATTACACTATCTGACCAAAAGTATCCGGGCATCCACCTGAAGAAGTGGATCTGGCAGGTGATGTAGTTTGATAGGTAACCGAAGGCTATAGAAGTGTTGGTAGCTGTTTGTCAGATCATGTTTATGCCTTTGTGAGACAATGAGTAAATCAAAGGAGCTTAATGAATTCAATCGTGGCAGTATCGCGCGTTGCCACCTGTAAAAGCAAGCTTTTACTCTGCCACTTCGATGAAATTAATCGTCATCGCTAATCGCGAAAGCAGAAACGCACCGAACCGATTTTGTCACACATTTTTCCACCGAGAGTTGCAAGGAGGCGAACTTTTTTCGCCTCGCCTCGTCCTTTCCTTTGTCTGTACGCACGTTGAAGTGAATGTCTCGTCGATATCTTCTGCAGATTCCAATTTTTCTACGAAAGCATCATGGATGCATAATTCAAAATATACACAGAACTACAGAAATTTTTCATGCTTGATTCCAGACGAACGTTGAGACGAATTTTTACAGACGACTTCGGCCAGCGTCATCCATCTTTCCCCATTTATTGCAGGTATTGTGAACGCATGTGTAATGCCTAAATAATTCTTCGTACAGACTAAAATGTCACTTGTGATTTGAAGAACATATCATTCACTGCAATGTGTCAACATATTTTGTGTTTTCTTAATCAATTAATCCAGATGTTTCAAGATGTGAATCTGTGCGCGTGCAAACTTGCAAACCGAGACCATTAATACGATCACAATGTTCCCTTTCTTTCATTCAGTTATGAAAGATAACGTCTGTGTAACGATAAAATGTTATATATAAATCTATATGCAAGAAATTAGTAAATTCAGGAAAGAGCTCCGTTAAGTAATAAAATTGCCGAAATGTGCAAAAAATGTGTTTTTTTTTTGCGCCCTTTAGCTGAAGAATTGGCAGTATTCGGTAAGGAGCATGTTTAAATATTATTGTCAATAACTGAGGTATTTTAAAAATTCGGTTATTGCACCCTCGCAAGGCGTTCAGATTTATTTCTAGCCGGAAGACCTTTGTGCATTGAGCACATTCCATACACTTTTAAGTAATTATTCGTGAAGACGGTGTTTTCTATGTTAAAATTAACTTTTTGCATAACATTTGGCCATCGTTTCCAATACATCACATTTGTGCGTAATCAGTTCGTGAAATTTAAGACATTTTACAGAAGACAAAATCCACTGCAAGTGATGTAATTGTGAAGTAGAAACGTCGAGGCAGTGGAATTGCAGAAAAATGAAGTGGCAAGCCGAACAAAATTAGTGAATGCAGCCGTAGAACTCTGAAAAAGGTAGCAAAACAAAATCGCAAGTTCTCGTTGGTTGAAATTAATGAGGACTTTCAAAGTTCTTCAGGAGTTAGTGCAAGAGGCAGCACTATTCGTCGAGAGTTAATAAACCTGGGATTCCGAGGTCGTGCAGTCACTCACAAGCCGAACATCGGTCCTCAGAATGGGAAGCGTCGATTACAATGGGGCAAAGCTCACCGTGGTTGTGTTGTAGACATGTGGAAAAAGGTTCTTTGGAGTGATGAATCTCGCGTTATAATCTGGCGGTCCGATGGACGCGTCTGGGTTTGCCGGATGCCCTGCGAGCGCTTCCTAAGTGACAGCATTGTGCCAGCAGTAAAGTTTGGTGGTGGCAGCACCTTGGTGTGGGAGTGTTTCTCGTGTTTGGCCTGGGTCTCTTAGTTCCTGTGGTTGGAAACATGAACTCTGAAATGTACGTGGACATTCTTGAAAATGCTTCCCTCCAAACTCTATAACAGTATTTCGAGAAAGACCTATTTCTCTTTCAGCAAGATAACTGCTCCATTCTCACATCTGTTTTGGGCAGCCATGGTGTGGCAAAATGGGTGTTCAAAAACTAATTTAATCTTTTCACAGCCCCGATCTAAATCCGATAGAACACCTTTGGAACGAATTAGAAAGCAGATACGTAGCCAAATCCACCACCCTCACTGACAGCACTCACTTCACCTATGATGGACGCCTAGGCCCCCTATCAAAAATTGTGGGAAAGTCTCCTCAAATGGGTGCAGGCTGTCATCGATGCAAAAGGGGGATCAACATCATATTAATATATGCCTCAGGACTCTCCTAGTGCTATCACTGGGTATCCGCATATTTTTGGCCAGATAGTGAATTACAAAGTATAATATACTTAAAATTTACAGTAAAAGTCAACAAAGCTTATACAGGTTGACCGTAAGATTTGCCGACAGGAAAAATTTCTTTGTTTACCTAACATCTGATTTTAATATAAATTGTATACTAAAATAGCATCGGTGGTTGGCTTAGTGGAGTAAAGATGCGTCTAAAACAGTAGAGAAAAACAGCAGACGGCATAAAATGCAACCGCCGCATAGAATGTTTCAACTGGCATTAAAACCAAAATAGAAAACCCATACCCAAAAAATAATAGTGCAAGTAACAATATATGGAAAGATTTTATGTACGAATTGCAGGCTTATTTTAATTGATGGGTAAAAGGGTTAGAATTAATACATTTGCTGAGCTGAAAGAACAAAGGATTTCGGATCAGATGAAAAAAGGTGCAGGAGTTCCGAAGCTAGAGAAAAGTACATAGATCAATAAGGTAAAATTAAATCGTGTTAACGGAGAAGCTAGATAACTTAGAAACTGCGAGGTAGGATTTCAAGAAAAATGTACTCGCTACTAAGGCAGCTTTCTTAGATTGTGAACTCAACGAACCTAGAAAGAGGGAAGAGAAAAAAGAAAACCAACGGCATTCCAAGAAATAATTGAATAACCCACAGAAAAGTAGAGGATCAGGACAAAACGAAAGAATCTGAGAAGCAACCTCTCTGATGTTTTGAGTGTGGATCGTCTTCACATTTTGGGTCCTACTGTCTGCTGTGGGAGAAAGAAAAACAGAAAGAGAAATTGACCGGCTTAGTTTTACACGACAGCGCAGAAAAATACTTAGATCCGTATATAAGTTGTCAGGACTGAGTGTTCGGTGCATATTCTTGGAAAACATCTTCGTGACAGCTTAAAGTCCTGATCTGGAACAGGGAGCTGAATGCAGCTATGTTCTGTGGTAGAAGGCTGTGATTTAGTGGTAGAAGAACTGCACTTGAAAGGGATTTAAAATCGTCTTTTATTAAATCACTATTATTTACAACCACTTCCCAACTCGGGAGGGATACAGAAAGTAAAGACCACACTTGGGTCTAAAATGAAGAATTAAATTTAAACTAAAACTAAATGGAAATTAAGTAGTTATTGCTCGCAGAGCTATAACGCGAGGTTGGCCTCTAAACTAAATGGTACGTAGCAAGATTTATTAATACTGACGCACTTGGAATTATTTCAATACGAAATCACGTAAAGAATTAAATGCTAGCTAGTCAGGAGAACGTCGAATAGAATGATCGTGGTCTGAGACTAAAAGCTCTCTCACACTGAGAGGTTTCTACCTCCGGTTTAAATATAACTTGGCTCCACTTCAAATTAGCATAAAGCTCAAAACGCGCGCTTCTTCTAACGGGAAGTTGAAAATGAGAAGGGATAGAAAGATTTAAATTAAAATAAAACTTTGTTAGTTTAACTAAAACCTTACAAAGTGAGGCGATTAATTAATGAGAAAGGTTCTTTAGTCCTACGTGATTCTGGTACTTTTATCGACGTGATGACAATTTCCTTAAGCGCATAAAAAAACTTTAAAGGGCCGTTACCACTGGGGTTTACCTGAACTAACGGACACAACTGACGTAACCGACGCATCTCCAAAACCAGTTTTTTCCCATAGGACAGCAAGTTGAAAAATCTGAACTGCAGGCATAGCGGAGCTAGTCAACACTTGGAAGTGACTCCGTTAGCTCATATAAACACCAGTGGGAACGGCCCTTAACTGTAGCGAAGTTGTGTGGACCAAACGTTGGGTCACAAGTGTAACAACCTACCCCTTAGTAAAGTAAAAATAGAAGGTGATTTTGGGTGCGTCCTTAAGAAAGACAGAAGTAATGAATCAGTCCCTTGATCCAGGACACTACTTTCCAGGAAACAGGACCTTCGAGGTGATAAAATCCTACGAAAATAATAAAGTTCTCGCGGAGAAAATAAATCCTATTGCATGATTCCAGACCAAGAAAAATGTTTTCTAACCCTACATAAAATCAGAAAAGACGAAAGATGAAATCAATGGGCATAATTCTCTGAAGCTGCAAGATAAACCGGCTTTTGAATGCGATAGGGAAGAGGAGGAATTTGAAGAATCGGGTCTTGAGTTGGTCACTAACGATTTGACTTATTTAATTACGGCAAAACACACGAAGGCTATCTGCCTAAAGGGAAGGTTGCCTTCGTGGAGGATTTTCTAAGGAAAACTGTCTTAGGCCATGCCCTTTTTTTATCAGAGAAATGTAGATCCGAGAATAATCATCACAGAATAAGAGACTAATTGTTGCTTCTGCCACTTATTCGTGTGGCTACCACCTAGTCTGTAAACAATTATTCTATACTGAGTCTCGCAACAAGTCGTGTTGGAAATATCTGTTCTGAATACAATCATAAAGGAATTGTTTATAAAAGTTATCAGATGAATTAATTATGTATCACATTATTAGAATATGCAGTTTGAATTTGAAAGGTAAATTAAAAGTCCCTCATCCCAATGAACAAGAAAACCATCTGAAATCGGGCAACTGGCTGGTAAATCGCAAATGCAATGTAATTCAGCGGGGTGATAAACATAAAATGACTAAACTAGAGATATGATATTTCAATAGCAAGCAGTTATTTTAATTAACTAGTATTACTTTCAGGAAAATAAATAAAGGACCGACAATTTAATTTTGTGTATGCAAACTACAGAGGCTGTTCGCACATTTTTTAGACGATTTTGGTAAGCGGTAATAAAAAATCGTTTGTTGCAAAAGGAGTAATTGCAATTGTACTATGTTTTTAAAAGTCAAAATTATAGTCTGTGGCTTGAAAGATTTTTTTATTCAAAATGGCGAATTTAACAAAGCAGTGGTTCGAAGGCTACATTTACCCTCTTTCCGAAGAGAAATATGCATACTCCGTTATCCAAAAACGATGTGAGAGTCATGGTTTTGTGATATCTAAAGCGTCGATAGGTAATATCATCAATAAGAAAGGGAAAAAACGTCAAATTGCAGCATCGAGTGGGACAAAAATTCCAAACAAGTATCCAAGGAAAAAACGGACATCTTCGACTATTGCAAAGGTACGTTGTTTAATATTAAAAGAAAATCCCCCTAGTCAAAGGACAGTTGCAAAATCACTAAAATGCTCGGTGTCCACTGTAAACAAAATGATAAACGTTGATTTAAATCTTAAGAAAGCGAAAAAACGCAATGTGCATCGTCTTCTTTCAGAGCATATCGCTCGACGCAGAACACGCTGCAGAATTCTATATGAGAAACACTTATCCGAAGAAAAATGGAAAACAATTGTCACAATAGATGAAGCATGGGTGTATTTAGATGACTGTAACAAAAAAGAGCCATTTATTACCATAAAAGGGGAGAAAAAAATTTAAGTACATGGTTCAAAGAATCGAAAGAAAGTTTTTCTAAGGGATTCATGATTTTGCTGGTTTTTCTTATAATGGCAAGTTAAAAATAAAGAGAGTGCAAAAAAATGTCAAGATTAACTCCAAATACCATCAGGAACATATTTTATCCCCAGTTTTTCTGAATGAAATACCATCGCTTTACCCACAATGCCATCAATCTGGAAGACTCCATCTGGACAAAGCTAGCAGTCACACATCAAAATCCACTGTAAATTTCCTAAAAGAAATGGAACAAAAAACTGGTATCAAGACCTTCTGGTATCAATACCCTTCAGTGGTCCAAAACTTGTATCAATACCCTTCACTAATATCCCTACTAAATCTCCCGATGTCCACCTATGGATTTTTGTGCTTTCGGACTTTTAAAAACTGCATTATCCAAACGTTGTCCCAAAACCCTAACAGGACTCTGGAAAGCTGTTCGGGAGGAATGGGATAGAATACCTCTTCTGACACTTCAAAAGGCATTATTATCCTGGAAATTGCGGTGTCGAAAGATAGTTCAGAATAAGGTATGTCAAATAGAACATTTAAAACACAAGAATTTTATGTAATTTAGTTTTGTGAATACAATATACATCGTCTAAACAATGTGCGAACAGCCTCTGTACTGTTGCAGTATGTATTACGTAAAATTGTTTTTCTGATGTTGCTGCTTTTGTCCATAATTAAAAGACTTCAGGGGGATTTGGTCCTCTGTTAGGTGTGGTGGTAAGAATCATGGGTGTGGCCCGGACGAATCTAATAAATATATAAATAATTTGTTTCCAAATTCCATTCTATTTAACGATCAGAAAAGCCTCTTGCAACTCTCAATAACCAAACCCGTTAGCGATAAGAAAAGATTTATAAGATATTGGTTAAAAAGTAATATTCTCTAAACTTTTATTTGCGAAATTAAAACAAGGTTTCTGCTCTGTGATGCTTTTTCATCATTATTTGTTGTTAAACGTAACCCTCACTCATCAGTTGTGCTATCAAATACGAATATACTTTTCTTTGATCTTCATTAAATATTTTAAAGGATCCGAACCCTTGGCTTTATTTTTTTATTTTCATAAGTTTATTTATTTGTTGTATCTTTATTAGTCCAAAGGGACAATTTGCCCAGAAGGACTATTAATTTGGCTTTGGCATTTTACGTTGATTCACTAAAAGCGTTGTTTCCCTTTTCAAATTATTGCCACCAAATATTATCGCCCTGTGTTATATTTAAAGAAATTAAATAATAAAGCATCAGCACAAATGTATGTATGTTTCTCGCATTGTAATAAAACGACGGTTCCTGGAGCCATCCAATTTTGAATAACGTAATCCTCCTGCGAATATGGGCATCTGGAAATCCAAATTTGAAATTTGGGATTTGTTCTATTGTTGATTTCATATTTTATAAAACTTTAACGAATTTTTGATTTGCAAACTCAAGGATTTCAAAGCGAACAATGGCAACGTTGTTCAGAAAAACCATGTTTATCTCCAGCGCGCGAGACTGTGCATGGAAAATTCTAAAGATATGCTTATTTTAAATTTATTTTGCGATATTGCTCTTGAACTGAATTTTATGGTTTAAGTGCGAAGAGCATGATATTTAATAAATAAAGGTAGCACACAAAATATTTAAAAAAACGACGCTTTGGGAGTATTTAAAATCTGAAACTTTCAGATTTGATTTTTATTATTGTAGCTATAATTTTCATGATTTCGAGTGTTTTGTTTTGAGTTTATGGGCGGCAAAATTTGATATAACAGTTCAAACTTTCCAGTCCAGTAATTTATATATTTCAATTTTTAAAAATGAGCTTAGATTTGGTTATATTAAAACTGATGTAAATCATTGTTATCGGTAATTTTCTTTACATCTAAAAGCTAATTGTTGCTTATGAAACATTATTTTTTTTGTCTACATTTAATATTTAACTTTTTTTTTTATTATTATTTCAAATCTTTAGTATTTAATGAAAAGCTGTAGTAATGTAATAAATAAAACAAAAAATAGAAAATTTAGTATGCATTATTAATAAAAAAGCACAAATGCTGAATCTTTGCGCCAATTGTCATTTAAATCATAAGACTCCGAATGGAAAAAACACAATAAAACATTTAAAATTTCCAGTTTTGCAGCACTTTTGCACAACACCGCGTGCTGTTGATATATTTTTGTCCTCTTGCAAATTTTTATGTTTCCGTAATAATAATTTATTGTGTATTATAGGACACCTATACTACATAAGTAGAATTGATCAAACGCAAGCCTTTATCTTAAATACTAGTATGAAGTTTACATATGCTAAATTTACGATGACAGTAGTATTTACTATTTAATTCTTGTGTCTAGTTAAATATACAATATTTTAATATCTATGCAGTGAACTGAAATTTTTGAATCCTTAATTAATGCACTGAATGAATAGCGTTCGATAGAGCTTCGACAAGACCAAAAATTATTATATTGTATACTTACAGTTTTTTTTTCTTATCCTCTCAGCCTTGCAAAATCGTAAAGCCATATCACGTACCCGGAGTCAGAAACTTGGCTGGTGCACAGGATGGCAACTGTCCGCACGGACAGGCGACAATGACTGCCGCACCATGGACCGTCAGCATGGACCATGGACTATGGACCGACAAAGTTGGTGGCTTCCCTTGACAGAAACATGCGCATCTGCAACTTTGAAACGAACGATGATACTGAACACAGAAGTGGCACCAGTCTTCTTTTCAGACGAATCCCAACTCTGCATACAGCATCATGATTGACATATCCGTGTATGGAGGTACCGAGGAGAGTGAACGTTGCCAATTTGCTTTCATTATTGTCAAATGGGCCCAACACATGGCGTGCTGACATAGGAGGCTATTGAATACATATGCAAGTCACTCCTTTTGCGCTTAGCCAGTAATGTGGATAGCCATCGTTACTTTCTAACGGCTTAAGGCTCGTGGCTCTGTTCTATTTTCGAAGTCGCGGTCAGTATTTGGGAGGATGGCCGCATGTTGCCGGTGTTGTCTTGCCTTTCTCAAAACAGAGGATATTGCCCTAGCCAGCACGTTCTGCAAATCTCTCATCCATCGAAAACATCTGTTCACGGGTTGCTGAGAGATTGGCATGCTACCACTCGCAGCCCAGTACCACTGATGAACTCTGGCATAAATTTCAGTCCTCATAGAATGACATACCTGCATGTGTCATTCAAGCTCTTCAACTCGATGCCCACCCGGACTGCAGAATTGGCTGTGTGCGAGTACTCCTGGAAGATAAATTGAAACTTTTACCTTTCAAGCAGTAACAACATTGTACAAGGCGAGAAGTTGATATATACAGGATAGCGTGGAAGTCAATAAACCTTCTTTGCTAGACAAGTAGAGCTAAACTGTTATGATAATTATTCATTTTATTCCGCTTATTTAATAAAATACTTATCGCAAGAGAAAGTTTTTACTCTGTGGAAGAAGAAACCCCTCCACATCTCCATGCAGTCTCCCCAAGTTTTTCAATAAAACAGAAGGCAGTTGAACAAGGAAGATCTTCCATTCTTGACTTGTTAATTACTCTAAAATATATATATGTAGATATATATATATGTTGGATAGTATTAAAGAGACAAATTCAATGAGAGCTTCAAGCAATAGTTTTAATTTTTTTTTTAAATTAAAAATTCAAAAAAAAATTAGATAAATGGAATGCTTGCAGTCTCAGTGGATTTGTTGGAACGAAACTTGTTTAGATTCTCTAGTTAATTGACTTAATTTAAGGCTTCAGAACACTTTTCCTTTCACAAGTTCTGTTTGAAGCTTTGAAAGAAAGAGATTAACTAATGCAGTTCGAACTCTAAAGTTCTTTTTTATATAGTATTTACCTTGTAAGGTTTATAATGCGTTTTCTAACAGTTATTTTAAGTTTTGTACCTTTCCTATCTTATTCTAATTTCAGCTTACAATTTCCTGCCAGAATGTGAATTCAGAAACGCAGAGAATGCAAATGAGAATGAGTACTATTTAAGTCGTGACTTACCGACTTCAAGGAAGAGAGTCTGATTTCCAGACTAGCGCTCGTTTGCCTTCCGGCCACATCTCTCTTAGCTGTTACTACGCTCGGCCATATCTAGGCTGCTAGGTTTCGCCGATTCAATTAATACTTAGGGGCCAACTAGTTAGATTCTGATAGCTTCGGCTATATTTATTTAAGAGCTTTTTAAGCTAGTTTTAGTTCAAATTATTAGTATTTAAGTTCAAGCCCGAGTGGTGGCTTTATTGTAAAGTTCCAAGCAGGAACTGATTGTAAATATATGGATAATAAAGGGTTTTAAACCAGTGGCGTGCGGTCCACATGTGCAGGGTGTGCACTGCACACCCTGGCAAAATTATGAGAGACAATAATTTTCTGCACCTATGTCTACCTATCATTACATGGTATATAATAAATTATATTTATAATATATTTAAATATTATGTTGATTTGCTTACTTGTATTCCCGCAGTGCGTGCGGTACTAGGTGCTGCACCACGTAGCGCGTTGAAAAGCAAACGAACATAGGAAGTTTTGATGTGTACGCACTGCGCACTAATAGAAAATCACGCTTTATATGTATGGGCTACTGGAGAAGCATAGCATACTATACCACTGAGGCAAGTGCAGCTATTTTTCCTGCACTTGGTGTTTTGTATTAGCTGAGAAATATTAACGCCAGCCTGTCTCCAACAGAGGAGAATTTTGAGGAATAGCGCATGCGCACTAGAAGCAGCGCTGAACTATCGTCTCTGAGAAACTGTTCTTTATACTTTTTTTATTTCCTTTTATATTTATTGCAGTTTGAATAGAACATGTAGCTTCTTAAAATGATATACATATTTGTGCATGCTGAATTTCGATTCAGATGTGAGGCTCTAAGAAAGGAACCTAGCGCCAGTGTGTCGCTAGAAAATAAATATATTGAATGTAATGTAGAGTGCGTTGTTTCTAATACATGTGTGGTATTATTTTACTGTGATTATAGCTATCGACGAGAAATAGATTCAATATGCTTGGCATTCAGAATCATCCGAAGGTACGTTTTATTAAGCGTTGTGTTAGAGCGGGGACTTACGTGCTGAAGCGCTTTTGGTTTTTTAACTGATTAACTGGCCATACGATTTTGCAGACGGTTAATGTTTAAATTTATATATTGTAAGATTTTGTTTTTATGGAAATATAAAATAAGTATTTCATCAATATAAAGGGAAATGTTTTAGTGTGGTATAGTAATTTCGGTGATGTATTATATTTATAGAAATAATTCGCTGAAAAACAAGTTTGTTTTGTTAGACGAAAAAGAAACGAATTTTAACAGAACAGTCCAAATTTAACCATTCATTGTGTCTTACAGACAGTATATAAGTTATATCTGTAACACCATATCCATGGTTTTGTTTTAAAAAATTGTCAAGATGTTTTTCGCAGAATATATGATTTCCAAATGTTAAAAACAATTAATAAATATAATTTAATCCACTGACCGAACAAGAAACAGTTCGTTCTATTGTGCCAGCGTGCAGTGAAATCCTCCGCACGTGGAATAGAGGTTCGGTTTGTCGGCACCAATGAGCATCCTGATGACTCATCCCGATGTCATCAGGCTGACAATGAGGCGCCGTTTGATGCCGCCGATACGACACCACACAACACAAGACATGATTTTTGCTTCTGTGCTAGTAGAATTCTTATACGTTTAGCTGTTTTTATAGCTATACCTCGACTACTCGTAGGTAAATATTTTATTTATTGTATTCTTTAAATTTATATTCATAATAAATAACCCATTTCAGAATGGAGAACTCAGATGTCTCAATAATTAAAGATTTATTGGAAAATCCATTTTCGAGACGAGACGTTACTACAAAAAACGAAATAGTTAAATTAAGTAGACCGATGCCGGATATTATTCTATCGCAAAACGTTAAGATTAAAGAACAACAATGTGTCCGACATTTTCAAAAATCTCTGTATGAAAAATTTTAATGGTTAACCGGTTGTAGTGAATCGAATAAGTTGTACTGTTGGCCATGTTTACTTTTTGTTGTAATTGAAAAGGATAAGAATATTTGGACAAAACAAAGCTACAGTGATTTAAATCATGTCCACGAAGCTGCAAAGAAACATGAAAAAACACAGTCTCATATAAATGCCGTAATACTATTAAAAACATTTGGTACCGCCAGGATAGATTTAATGTTAGATCAACAAAAGGCTTCATTGATTGTTCAACACAATGAAAAAGTAACAAGAAATAGAAATATTCTCAAGAGATTAATAGATGTAGTTTGTTACTTAGCAAAACAAGAAGATGCATTTCGTGGACACAATGAGAATATAAATTCCCTTAATCGAGGAAATTATATAGAATTAATAACTTTAATTAGTAAATATGATGACCTTTTAGCAACCCATCTAAGAACTGCAACTGTATTTTCTGGAACCTCTAATAGAATACAAAATGATATTATTGCATCGATAAAAAATATTGTAATTTCAGAAATTAGAAATGAGGTAAAAGAAACGCCATTCGTTGCTATTATGCTGGATGAAACATCTGACATATCTCACAAATCGCAATTATCGGTTGTGCTACGATATGTTAATAATTGTAGTGCACCAGTGGAAAGATTTTTGTTTTTTAAAGATGTTAGTGGTGATCGTTCAGCGGAAGCTTTGTGTAATGTTGTGCAAGAAACGATTTTGAGTTGGGGGTGTGAGAATAAACTGATTGCTCAAACGTACGATGGGGCGGCAGTCATGGCAGGAGCGTTGAATGGGACGCAGAAAAAAGTAAAAGACATTTTCCCAGAAGCTATGTTTGTGCATTGTTGCGCACATGTACTTAATTTAGTTCTGTCGCAATCTGTATTGTTTATAAAAGATTGTAAATTATTTTTTGCAACAATTTCTGGCATAGCCTCATTTTTTTCGGTGTCTACAAAAAGAAATCATGTTTTAAATGAAATTATTAAAAGAAAATTTCCAAAATTAGCTACAACACGTTGGAATTATTCATCTCGTTTGGTAAATACCATAAAAAGCGAAAGGCAAGGCCTATCTGATTTATTTGAAAATATTATTGAGAATCCAGAAGGCTGGGATAACGATACAATTAATATTGCAAAGAGTTATCACATGTTTTTTGAAGAATTTAACGGTAATTTTCTCCTAAATATTTTTGCCAAAGTGTTTAGTTATACTGATGTTCTATTTGACATTTTACAAAAAACTAACTTAGATATAGCATATTCTAGTCAAAAAGTAGAGGAAGTAAAAGATGCAATTCAAAATATGCGAACTTCTGTTGCATTTGATGAAGTTTATGAAGAGACTATTTCTGTAGTGGGTCCCCCAAATTTAAAAAAACGTCGTGTAAATTTACAAAACTCAAGTGTAGACCAAGACCAACATTTTAAAAATTTATATTATGAAATAATGGACACTATTTATTTTCAATTTTAAAAGATTTAAAAAAAAATAAATTTAAAAAATTAAATTCGCTTAAATTATTTGAACTATTGAATTTCAGTTTTTTTAAGAAATATCAAAGTAAATTTCCGGATGAATGCCTTAATTCGTTAAAGAACGCTTATGCAAAACATTTCGATTTTGTAAAGCTAACCAATGAATTATGTGTTCTTTATCGTAGTGAGTCATACCACGAAATGAATTTATCGAAACTTATTCAGCATATAATGCTGAATGATTTGACAGATGCCCTAAGCGAAGTAAATAAATTGGCACATTTAATTTGTAAAATTCCATTTTCAACTGCTTCGGTGGAGAGATCATTTTCAGCATTGAAAAGAGTAAAAAATTAAGCACGCAATACAATGAGCCAGGATAGATTAAGCAGTTTATCTCTAATAACAATAGAAAAAGAAATGTTACACTTATTACAGTCAAAACCAGAGTTTTATGATCATGTAATTGATGATTTTGTTAGTAATACTGATAGACGTATGGATTTTTGTGTACAAATTAATAATAAAAAGTTAAAGAAGTGTTTAATGTACATTTTTATGATTTTATTATTATTATTGTTGTTGTACCCTGCACATCCTGCATGAAAACCTACCGCACGCCACTGTTTTAAACCCTTCTCAAGTCTCACCTGTTCTGTTCACACTTAAGCGATTATTCGCTTGTAAAGTGTTCGTGGGGTTCTAAGTAAGAACTTAAGATTTAAAGAGTTAAACTCTACAACCTTTTCTATTCCAAATGTTTTTAAAAAATTTTTCTTTTTGCAAAGATCATTAAAATAAGGAATAGGTTAAGAATTATAGTTCTTACAACTATTTTGAAAAATCTATTTAAGTTTTTTAATTTCTTAATTTCAATTGTAAAATTTAGCAGCACTACATGCTAATTTGCTACATGTTTTTCTTTCATCTTTATAATAGAAGTTTCGGATACTTTTCTAAATTCTATATATATATATATATATATATATATATGCATGTGAATCTGTTCATCTAGAAACATATAACTGTAAAAAAAAATTCTACAGATTGCGGGGTTTTGCTTATTTAATTCCAAAGTTCTGTCTTAGAACCTCACGAACATTAACAAGCGAATAATCGCTTAAGTGTGTGAACGAAATACGTAAGACTTAAGAAGGGTTGACTACCCTTTATTTTCCAGAATAAATACAATTAACTCCTACTTGGAGTATACACAAAGCCTCTACTTGGGCTTGAACATATATAACTATGAATTTAAACTAAATTAAGATTAACTAAAGCTATCTGAAAGGTATAGCCGAAGCTATCAGAAATGTAAGTAGTTGGCCTCTAAATATTAATTAAATCGGCGAAGCCAAGCAAGGGCCTAAAGTATGGCCGAGCGTAGTAGCTAAGAGAGAATGTAGCCAAAAGGCAAACGCGCGCTACTCAGGAAATCAGACTCTCTCTGTAGAAGTCGGTGAAGCATCGACTTAAATAGTGCTCTTATGCATTTGCATTCACTGCGTTTCTTAAATTACATTACGGTAGGAAATTATAAGCTGAAATTAGAATAAGATAGGAAAGAGACAAAACTTAAAATAACTGTTAATAAACTTAGGATAAACCTTACAAGATAATAGAATAGGTTTATATTTATTTGATTATGGTAAAGCACTCGAAGGCTATCTGTCTAAGAGGAGAGCTGTTTACGTGAAGCAATTTCTAAGCGAAATAGGCTCATATACATGTTACACATGAAAAAATCACGAAAACGGCCATGCAGCTGGCAGGTTAGTGGGTTTCGAACTTCAGACCAAACTACCAGTGTTAAGGGACTTGGGCCACTAGTGGGCCTAGATTCCAGTTTTCCGCTAGTAGCCGCTATTAACATGCTAAATGCATACTGTTTTTCGGCTGTTTTCCAGTGGTTGCCTCAGTGGGCGCTTGACTGAGCCTAATCGCACTGTCAACCTTTTAAGTGCTGTTGCTAACGGCAGGCGTAATCTTTCCTCCTTGCTACGAGGAATTTCACGGGCCGGAGCCCTTTCATTTAGGGCTCCGGCACTTCTTTTCTGTAAGTGGACCCCAATTTCAGCAAACAAATTTTATGTTAATAACAAGTATGTCTTAAATATCTATTCTAACTTCTGAATGAAAGCCTGTCTTTCCCTTAGACACAAACCTTGAACAGTTTGAGACATGTAAGGAAAAAAAAAGCCCCCGATCACATGTCATAGGCTTATTCTCCAGGAAGTGCAATGATTTTTTGAAAACGAGCAAACTTTTCGTTCCTGAAAATACTGAAAGGTTAACCCTGATCATGGGCAAGCTAGTGACTTCCTTCTGCAGACCTCCAGTAGACTTTTTGAACAATGTGATCAAAAGAAGGGGACTACTGCTGTCCTAATATAGAGGAGTCACGTTTATTCTCACGTTATTAATGATTCGTATTCAGCGAAAATTTCCACTTGATGGCTGGAATTACATCGACGGGCCATCGCTATCATAATATTTTCCACACTTTAACAGACGAATAGCCTCATTGAGTTCCGCCGTGGTAAAATTGGAGTAGAAGAGAGAATGTCTTCAATTATTTTTCTGTAGGAGAGACTTTACATTTCGTCTAGTATGGCGTTGGTTCTTTTTTAAATCAGTTAATCTTTAAAGCAAGTCTTGCTCTTCTCTTTACTTTCAAAGATACATTTTTCCTTTAAAATTTCCTTCCATACCTCATACTGTTTCTAAAATTCTTTCTATTCTTCTTGATATCGCTTTAATTGTTAGTCCAAAGGGGCTTTGTCTCTGAAGGACTATTATTTTTGTTTTGCGATTTTGCGTCGGAAACATTAAAGTCTGAATCACTTTACAAACCGTTGCCACCAAATATTGCAGCTCTGTATTATATTTAAAGAAATTAAATAATGAAGAATCTGCATAAATGTATACATATAGTTCTCTAAATGTGATAAAACAACGGTACCTAGAGTCATCCAATTATGAATAACATACGTTTCCACCCGAATGTGCGCATCTGGAAACCCTAATTTGGAATTTATTTTGTTATCGATTTCATATTTTGTAAACTTTAACGAATTTTTGATGAAAAAACTCAAATGATTTAAAAGCGAGCAATGGCAACAGTCTACGGGAAAAAAAAATTATCTTTAGCGCACAAAACTGTCTATCTGAAATTCTAAAGGTAGACAGACTCATTTTAAAATTATTTTGCGATATTACTGTTCGACTGAATTTTATGGTTTAAGTGAGAAGAATATGATATTTAATAAATAAAGGTAACACACAAATGTTAATAAAAACGCCCCTTTGGAAGTAATTTAAAATCTGAAACCTTTTCGATTTTTTATTTTTTGCCACATATTTTTCCATAGTTGTGCTTGAAAAAAGAATAGTTTGTGTACCTATCATTTCTTGAAACAGCACATTATACGTTAGCTTTTGAGTGGAATTGTAAATCCAGCTCTAGCCTTAAATAAAATGTGGTCCGATGATGTATTTTTTATTTAACTATTTATAATTAATTTAAAAATTTATAAAATTTCTATTTATCTCTTTACATTTCTTTTAATTTTGGTTAAATTATTCAATTATTTAAATTTTTAGTCATTTTATTTTATTTATCATTCTTTTTTCTTCCTTCCTGACAGTCTTCCACAGGGCACTTCTAATAGAATTAAAATATAGAAATTATAGAAATTAAGCCCTGCCCCTCCTTATATATATAGGCTGAATTGCTCAAACTGTGACTTCAAAAAATTTTGAGGTTGTTCCCAGGATCTGCAGAAGCTTCGTCGGAATGTTCAAAATCGAATATCCGTTTCGGTACTTACGTATTATCCCCAAAGAACCTCTATGTAAAGAAGGAAAGGCTCCATAGACGTAATGTAATCCACTTTGTCTGCAACGCCGCTACAACGAAAAGGGAACATTCGCCAAGGGATTTGGCGACGGAATCTGTTGGCGAGAATTTCCCCTCTGGTGATGTGCCGGTTCTTTGGTACGGCAGACAT
>KK118071.1:304584-342668 GCA_000611955.2 Stegodyphus mimosarum | reverse complement strand
CTGGGAAATGATGAAATATTAGGTGAAGTTTCACTTTCACTGGCTGTTGAATTTCTATTGTCCATATCGCTACTTAAAACCAGAGAACCTATTCTTTGTTTAAACTCTTACTAAACGTAACGGTCAAACTAAAGAATATGTCAAACCTTGCAAACCTGTCCAAACCATATTCTTTGATTCAGCTTCGAGCTTTGGCGTTTTTTGGCGACAAATATTTCACGCATGCGCAGTTGCTTCCCTTTTCGTTGGAAGGGAGCCACTTCTGCTTTTGCGAAGTTTTCCTTCTTAACAGTACATATTCTTTGATTATCCCGTCGATCGTTGGCGGAAATTTTGACAACGGTCGCCAACCGTCACTGTGAAATTATAAAGGGCACGATCATCCAAATTGAAGCTAAATCGCAATGCTTGGTTGGTCGGCGGAATAGCACACAAGTATGTTCGTTTCTTCTGTCGAATTTTGCAGCATGACAAATGAGGATTATAGGTAATTTTTTTCATTAAAAGGCAATAATGCTTTCTGAAGAAAAGCGATTTCTCACGGCTTTATTATACTGAACAGTCCATTTACATGGAGCATTTTCGTCAACAAGCTAGTAAACCTGTTTCACTTGACGTCTCCCCCCCCAAATCACAAATTTTCCGTCCGTTGCAATTTCTGCTGTCGCTCTAAATTCTAAAAATTTTGCCTTTCCTAAATTTTGCTTTCAGTGCTTCTCTGAATTCTAAAAATTCTGCTGCTCCTAAATTTTGCAACCCGTTGCGATTGCACAATTTGTACGTCTCTTATAAGGTCCATGTTCATGACACTTTTTCGTCAGTTTTGTTGCGTACGTCACTGTCAACTTGATTATACGCCAAATCCTGGATAGCTGGTAGCGACATCTGGTGGTGACCATCGCAACCATCAGCTCACAGCAGGAAATATTGCTTTTTTTTCATAATTTCGTTCTAGGCTGTACTTTTTTTTTTTTAATAGACATAAGATGAAAAATAATATGAAAAGGGTGCTTTTCGTTTAAGAAGGGGCCCCTTGATGTTAGACATAGATACTGGTGTGAAATCTAATTGAAGTTAGAAATGGCAACTAATGACGTATACGACTTCATGAGAAGAATGGTTATTTTATTAAATCCGAAATAAATATAAAAAACAAAGACCATTACAAAAATTCATAAATGAGAACACATGCAGTTATTGCAATCGATTGAATTACTGTGACTTATGATAGGTTTTCCTAGTGACAGAAGTCTGACAGAAACATACCAGATAAAATAGAAGGATCTTGTCAAAGCCAAGAAGAAAGAGCTGTGATTGTCATTGTCTTAGGCCTTGGGTATATTATACGTGACTTCGAACTCCGTTCTATTTGTGAAGAAAAATCCCACTGGGCGGGCTGGATCCGGAGGCCTTTCACCCCTCTTCTCCTACCATCAATCTCTCGAGAGGATTTTCGACTCGATAGTCTTTTAACTGCTTCCATGCTATAAATTTAACAAATATCCAAACCTTCTCCTATACGCGGATCCGAGCTCAACGCTATGGCAAACACTACGATGACAACAGGACAGCAAATAAAGCTCTAGACACCAGGATCAAATTATCCAAACAGCTGCCAAAACGGAAAGCGTGGATTTTCAAACCAGCTTTTACCGTTTCTTCTAACCGAACCATGTAACCATTTCTTCTCGCCACACGATTTTATATCAACGCAATTTCGATGCTCCGTTAACAGATACAGTTTCGTTTCGAGTTTTCACGACAGAAGTCTTTCAGAACAGATGTTACCATTCTTTTGGAAGAATTTAATCATGACAAATCGCTTAAATATAGCGATATTCTAGTCTTTTCTTTTTTTTTCTTTTATTAGCCCAAAGGACGTTAGCCCAGAAGCGCTATTAATTTCGCTTTAGCATTTTCATTGATTCACTATAAACGGCAAATCACTTTTTAAATTGTTGCCATCAAATACGAGAGCCCTGTATTATATTAAAAAATAATAATTAATGAATACTCTACTTAAATGCATGTATGTTTCTCGCATTGTGGTAAGACAACGGTTCCTAAAGCCATCAAATTTTGCATAACGTTTGTCTCCACCCGAATATGGGCATCTGGAAGCCCGAATCTAGAATTTGTTTTATTATCTATATCATATTTTGTAAAGCATTTATGAGTTTTTGAGTAAGAAACTCAACGATTTCAAAGCGAGCAATGACAATACTGCACGGGGAAAAGAAAAAAAAGAAACTTTTTTATCTCCAGCGCGCGAGACTGTGTATCTGAAATTCTAAAGATATGTTCTTTTAAATATTTTGTGATATTGCTGCTGAATTGAATTTTATGGTTGAAGTGCGAAGAACGCGATCTTTAATAAATAAAGGTAACACTTAAAACCTTAAAAAAACGCCTCTTTGGGCGTAATGTAAAATCTGAAAGCTTTCAGATTCTGAGCTTTTTTTATTATTATTATACAAAATAATACTAATTCCATTTCGACGAAAAAAATAAATAAATAAAGTAGAATAAAACTGAAAATCTGTGAAAGAAAATTGTGTGATGGTAAGTTCAATAATTAAAAATTATTAAAAGGCTTACCTCGTATATAGACTGAATTATAAATGTTTAGCGACCTGAAAACAAACTTTGATGCAAATAAATAAGGACACAAAATAAATAAGACTTAGACTTTTATATGCACTAGTAGAATTTTTAATATATTGATAGTTTCATGAAATACTGAATTCTTGGGTCATTTGGTTTTTTTGCATCTATTACCACAAAAACAAAAACAAAATTAAAGTATAAACGCTCAAAAAATCTGGCTCGAGGGCAGCGCCACATATAGAGAATAATAAAATAAAGCATAAAAACGTTTTGAAACTTAATAAAACTTACTCGTTAGATGGTAATATTTCCCGCTTATTCTCGATGACGTCATTGCACTACTACTCAAGAGGGGAATAAACAGATTATCATATTTGACGCTTTGAAGCAAAATTTTTGATCAGGATTCCGTTAACCGGAAAATACAACAAATCAACCGGGATTCAAATCCTAAAAAACTAGATTAGTTAAATAAGAGTTTCATTGTTTTCGCCATTTGTCACGTAAATTGATTCAATTTCTCCCCGAAAGCATCCCTCTTAGATAGGTAACTCCTCTGCTTAGCCTAAAACAGAAAATGTTCGAGAGGAGAAAAGTTTCACATTGTGTTCAACCTTGTTGACGAAGGAAAGAGAATCTTTATTTTACGCACTGTTGCCTATCTTTACACTTTTTTCAATGTATGTCGAAAACAATGTTAACAAACTAATGATAATTTATTATTAATACAGAAATAATAATTTTTTTAAGTAAGCTGCTTTTAACTGTGTGTAAATGCATTATTACTTATTGTACAAGAACTGTATTTCTAATTAATAGTTCATTATATAAATTTGATAAAATATTAATTAATGATAAAATTTACTTTAACAGTTATGTTTTAAATTTAAAAATTTATGTATTTTCGACATAAATATACAATTTTCCAATTTTATTTTCTGACATAATTATGAAGAAAATTCGGTAATGTATGTAAATTATGAAGAAAATACTTGCACTATCTAATAATACAATCTATTTGCTATGAGTACATTTAATTTTTACAGTATTTTTAAATAAATAGTAGTAATAAAATTTTGAAAAATATATAATTTAAATATGTAAAGATTTAATAGTTTAGAAAAAATGTTTAGAAAATACTCAAATTCCTGAAGATTGTGTTAAAATTGATTTTAAACAGACAAACTTTAATGCACAATTACTTTTAACACACACGTACAGAGGGCAGCACGTGCAAACCTTCATTGGAAAGCGCTTCCATAAAATGAATTTCTTCTCCCTGTATAAACTGTCATATTCTGTTGTTTTGTGGTTGTGATCGCTTTGCCGGTTGTTTATTTCCTCTACTAGCGGTGTTCCAAAGAGTAAATTCAAATCTGTTCTTGGTTTTACGATAGAATTTGATTTTCTTGTTTGAAGCTGTGAAGACCGGTTCGTATTTTTCGAATCGAATTTTTACACAAGGTATACAATTTGATAACTTTTTACACAAGGTATAGTTGAATTATTTGAAAACGATTTGTAGAATTAACGTGTTTAATACCTTTTAATGAAAATATTTTTTTATGGCGTAGATATAAATTAGTTCATTTGTTTTTTCCTTTCCCTTTGAAATATTATCTATCACTTTTCTTTACAGTAGTCTATTAGTCAAATTGACACTTTTACGCAGTATGTTTAATTTTGTCTCTATATGCAGTGATTGAAATTATCTGTGAGAGATGCGGCAAGGAGGAAGAAAAAAAAAGTCATTTCAAATATTTATATCCGAAATACATCAGTAAAAAAAAAAAAGAAAAAAAAAAAGTGTATATTTAAGTGAAGTTCAAATATAATGTTTAAACATTAAATTTTGGGAAAATTACATAGAAAATCGTTCCTTTCTTTTTGTCTTTTAAAACTCTTTTTAACTCAAGATCTGGCAGCATAAAAATACATTCTATGATGTTTAAGATTAAAAAAAATATATTTCCATAAATAACTTCAATTCAATAGTTAGTAGTATTCAATGCTTTATAATGAAGCATGTTTATTAAAATTGCTTAAAAGTGTATCAATTTTTCAATTTATGAGTATAAAAACCAGTATATATATATATAGAGAGAGAGAGAGAGAGATAATTAGATAGATAGATTTGGTATAAATTAATTATGAAGGCAAATTACATATTTCAAAACTTGCATGTGAAAGTTTTATGTTAAATATAGTGTGTTATTTGAGTTACAGGACTAATTCATAAAATATTTAGAGAAAAATTTGACATATATTTCTCTCCCTTCCTCCTTGATTTAGTTTGTTACTTTTGGCATTCAGCCAAGGATAAAATGATTACCATAAAACAAATTATATCTTTTTTATTTTCCACCTTATGTAATATGAATATTTCATTTTTCTTTACGCATTGTGTAAAGACATTTGATTCTATCTTATTGTATATCCTTTATCATATTTCTGGAAGGTATATAAAATATGCAAAAAATAGAAAAACTTAAATTAGCTTTTGTTATTTAAATCACAAATTATCATGCATGCATGCATTTCATTAGTTACTAAGCGTGAGTTTGTAATAAATTCAGTAATTTGCTTGTTCGGGTATGTATTTTAGAACAGGATTATCTTTTATTTAATTTCACGTGAAATACCATAAGAAATTTGCATTTTATAGGAATATTATTTCTTGATGCATTATTAATTGTTAAATGTATTAATTATTAATATTACATAAATGTTAATGTTTAGTAACTGATAAAATATGGTACAAATTTAAATAATCATATTTTCCTAGTTATTGAAAAATAGTTGATGATCACATGTATTTGCTGATATATATTCAAGTAAATAAATGAGTATTGGAATCATTCACATGCTGCAAGAGAATTATTAGATATATAAATTATAATCATAAATTGTCAGTTAACATAAAAGTGGTATAACTAAATTTTAAATTTCACTCGATTAAAGAATTTTCTCCATTGTTAATGTATCTTGAAATAGTAGTAATTTCTTTTTATTTCTATGTAAGAATTTTTAAATATTTCTCTCATCAAAAGGAAATTTTCAGTCTTTTTTAAGGTGTATCTACATGGCATTAATACATAAATTATATGCATATATTTTCAAACCTATTTTTTTCTTTAAGTGTTTTAATTCATTTTGGCTCATCTGACAGCTGCATGATTGCATGTTGACATGCATCTCTATGTGTATGCATCATGTTATACAAAACTGAATTTATTTTCATTCTTGCTTTAAAGATATCCATATCATCTTTTTGCTCAATCTCAGTGTTTTCTTAGCATTAAACTAGAGATTTTTTTAATAATAACTATAAAAAAAAATTGCAAAATGTATTATTTCATTGTTTCAGCCTGGTTTTGTAAGAATCAATTATGACAATTATCTATTGAAGTTTAATCAATAAGCACATAAATATGATAATAATTGATAACATTGATTTACTCAATTAGATGTAATAATTATTTGAAGCAATGATATATTAATTTCTTTACAGATTAATTTCTGTATATTAATAAAATGTTAAATTGTCTCCATAACAAAGTTTTTAATTATCATTTTCTAACTAAATTAATCTATTATTTTTTTATTATAATTATTATTTTCAAATGCATAATGGAATTCTTTCTAGTGATCTTGTACTTTAATACTGTGCATTTATTTTTTAGTTAAACTAAGTTGAAAGTAAAAGTAATAGAAGAAAAATGATGAATAAAAATATTTTTATTTCATTCATGTAGTACCTGTATCCCGTTTTTTACAACTACAAGGCTAGCCTTGTAATTTTTTTATGAGAATTCTTACTTCATATGACCTTCTGGCTTTGTTCTATTAATCTTGCTCTATTCACAAGACCCATTTTTGTTCTGCATGCTGATGATATTTTCCCCATTATTCTGAGCTTATTCCCATAATTTTGAAGTATATCCTAATATTCATCTTCAAATATTGTTCCTTTTCTGGTCCATTATGTTTCAAAACAAATTTGTGTCCTTTTGTAACTGTGTAAGTGTATTAACTGTTTGGTAACCGTTCTGGTTGTTCTATTTTTTTTTAAATATCTTTATGTCATATTCAAAATATGACACATTGACAATTATTTTAATCTTCCACTTTCATAGCGTGTTAAAACAAAATAAAATTATCTACGAAAAAAAAATTTTTTTTAAAAAGCCAAATTTTAAAAAAGCGTTCGTCAAATTGGTATGTATGCTGAAAGGGCAGTGGCTGTTATAACAGGATCAAAAATCAAATATAAAATAACGTAACCCGAAATAAAAATTTATTAGGATGACTGACTTAAAAGTAAATTTAGCATGCGTGCTTGCATATGATAGGAATAAAGTGATAAATGGTGACTTTAAACATTATGGTCTGGGCACAACACTTGAATTTTTTAGCACCCACCGTAAGTGGACAATATTTCTCTGTATCCTAGCTTGTGAAAAGGTAATTGTATCTGAAAATCTACATTACACGAGTATTTTGTCGTTAAATTAAATCCCAGTATCCATTGAATTAATTTTACTGTTTTATTTATGTTTACTGTTCCTGATGGTCTTCTTTTATATTTCTAATTTTAGAAATAGTTTTGCTCGAGCAGTGTACCCGAATGCGTAGTATATATATTGACCACTGGCGTTATGTTTAATTACATGTAAATTATTGAACAGTTCATATTAAATATACTGCAATTACCACCATTTTATTACTCAATTGGTATTGTCGGTTTTACTAACGGCCAAAACATCAAAGAAAAAATATTACCTCATTTAAGCACCACACACGCAAAAAAAAAAAAAATCTGAAAGGTTTCAGATTTTTAATTACGTTCAAAGGGGCGTTTTTTTAACGTTTTGTGTGTTACCTTTATTTATTAAATATCACGTTCTTCGCACTTAAACCATAAAATTCAGTTTAACAGCAATATCGCAAAGTAATTTTAAAATGTGCATATCTTTAGAATTTTCCATACACAATTCCACGCGCTGGAGATAAAAAGGTTTCCCCCCGCCGTAGAGTGTTGCTATTACTCGCTTTGAAATCGTTGAATTTGTTCATCAAAAATTCGTTAACGTTTTACAAAATAGGAAATAGATTATAAAACAAATTCCAAAGTTGGGCTTCCAGATGCCCATATTCGGGTGGAAACTTACGTTATTCAAAATTGGATGGCTCTAGGTACTGTTGTTTTATCACATTTGGAGAAATATGCATACATTTATGCAGATTCTTCATTATTTAATTTCTTTAAATATAATACAGAGCTGCAATATTTGGTGGCAACAGTTTGAAAAGTGATACAACGCTTTTCGTCATTCGACGAAAAATCGCAAAACGAAAACAGAATCTTTCAGGGACAAAACCCCTTTGGACTTAAAGAAAAAAAAAAAAATCTGAAAGTTTTCAGATTTTAAACTATGTCCAAAGGTTGTTACGTTGCTTTTTTTTAACATTTTGTGTGTTACCTTTATTTGTTAAATATCGTGTTGTTCGCACTTAAACTGTAAAATTCAGTTCAAGAGCAATATCGCAAAATAATTTTAAATTCAGCATATCTTTAGAATTTTCTACACACAGTCTCCCTAGCTGGAGATAAAAATGGTTTTTTTTTTTTCTGTACAACGTTGCCATGGCTCGCGTTGAAATCCTTGAGTTTGTTAATTAAAAATTCGCTAAAGTTTTACAAAATATGAACTCGATAATAAAATAAATTTCAAATTTGGTCTTCCAGATGCCCATATTCGCAGTAGGATTTCGTCATTCAAAATTGGATGGCTCTAGGTACCGTTGTTTTATCACAATGCGAGAAACATAGATACATTTATGCAGATTCTTCATTATTTAATTTCTTCAAATATAATACAGGGCGATAATAGTTGGTGGCAACAGTTTGAAAAGTGAAACGAACATTCAGAGTGATTGGACGCAAAATCGCAAAACGAAAACAATAAATTGTTCCTCAGGGACAAAAGGCCCCTTTGGACTAAAAATTATTTACATCCAAAAATAAAAAGTTCTACTTAAAAAGATATAACTTATTTTCCAGGTGGGTTTAAATGGACAGCAGCAACTTACCAATGTCAGGAATGAAATTTTGAAACCAACGCAACAGTTCATGTTACTTATTCGGGTTATGGTGTTCCTATACTGTTTGGGAAAATCCCCGCCAAACATGGTAATTATCGCTCTTTGGCGATAAAACCGACAAGTATCTCAGACTTTTAATGTATTCTAAAAGCAAATTAAAGTCAGAGTATATGGAATAATCCTTGTGTGCTTTCTCGTTAAACCTATAAATTAACACAGTTTTCCTCTTTTTTCGCTACTTTTTTTTAATCTTTCTTTGTTGATTGATTTATTATCTCCTGTTGCTGATTACGGATTGAAGCTGGTCTCCATTGCTAATTGAGGCGATACTTTCATTGATACATTTTCCAAACGATTTAGTGGTTACTTAGTCGGAACAAATGCTCATTTAGTCTACGAAATACGTCAAGTGCACCTTTACAGACAGAACATTTTATTGTAAATTCAAGAATGTATTCTTAGTGGTTTTTACTTGATAAATCTAACTTTCAATATAAATAACACATTACCAAGAAGCGGAAACATATTTTTATTTTTACACATAACAATTGATTTAATTTAAAGTAAAAATAAAGAACAATCAGCGAAAAAATCCTAAACTAAAAAATTTGAGGAGCATTTTAAATAAACATACGCAGATTTTTGCCTCAAAAAATTGCGAATGCACCAATGAAAAATATGTTTAACTGCATTTTTTCTACGTGGGTTGTAGTTTTACCTTATCTTGCGTAATTTAATCTTGAACATTTTCATTTTTGTGATGAAGTTTAGAAAATGGCTCTTCGAAGAGAAACCAGTATTGACGTAAGGAAATTCGTACTTACATAAAGTTTACATAAAGAAGGAAAATCTTAGCGTGAAATAGTTAAAAATTGTTGGTAGAAGTCACATGTGTATCCAGAAAATCATTGGAAAATTTAAAAGCGATGGATTGATTGAAAATAAAAGTTGAAGAGGAAGGAATGGTATCCTGAGTGCTTTCGCCAAAAGGAAAATTTTGAAAGATATCGAGACTGGTCCTAAAGTAAGTGCAATCAGATTTGCTGCAGAAACTTCTCAAATCATTGGCAGAAATGTTAAGTGCTAAAACTGTGTGAAATGTAATTAGACAACCCAGATATAAAAGTAGAATTGCAAGAAAGAAGCCATGAATCAGCTTGCAAAATCAGAAAAAGAGTTTGGAGTTTGCAAAAACTCATCAAAGGAAGATTCACTGAATGAAAGTAAATTCAATATTTTCAGCATTGGCAGCCGCCGCACCGTATGGAGAAAGGCCCAAGACCGCTTTGGATCCAAGAAATGTACACTGCGAGAAAAAAAAAGTTCTTGTTCTATCTCCCGTTCTACTGGGCCGATTGACGAAATTCAAACTGCATTTTTCATGTATCGAAAGCGCAAGTTTGGATATGTATTAGATTTATGTATATCATTGTTCTAATATAGCTATTTTGTGGCACAAAGTCGGGCTTTTTCTGAAATCACATGCCAGTTTTTTTCCATATTTCAACTCTACAACTCAAATTATGCCAAACTGTCAAGTTTAATAAAAAATCGTACGAGTAGTTTTTAAAAAATTAGCTCTCAAAGTTTTAGCTCCTCAATGTTAATTGAATTTGATATACATTTATTATCTCTCTCTCTCTTTTTTTTTATTAAACTTACTTGATTCCTTCTTCCAGAATTCGAAATTTAGGTTCATTCCAAATATAATTCGCCCATTTTTTATTATTTATTTTTAAAATTTGTATTTTTAAATATTTTCTATAAATTTTTCGAAAAAAAAATCGTATTATAAACTATAAAATTTTTAACATCATCTTAAAGTAGATGTATTTCTAGGCACACCTGCAAAAAAATTAGAGTTTCTTATTAAAAATTTTCGAAGTGCATGAATTTACATATTGTAGCGTTTTGAAATTTGGCATCTTTCTTTTGAGTGATAATAACGCCAAACAATAATACGCATTTTGTTAAAATTATTTTAAAGTATGAACGATGCCTTTTTTCCCTCTCGTCTGCAGTGAAGAAAAGGAAAATAGGTTGCTATAAATTAAGAAGTTCGCTAAGTAAATTATTCTTGGTGAAAACTGAAAAAAAAAAGCGAAGATAAATTTTTGAATTTCTCCCCTAAATTTCTCACCAAATTTTACAAAATTTAATATCTAAGCATAATTTGAGTCATAGAATGGAAATCTAAGCATAATTTGAGTCATAGAATGAAAAAAAAGTGACGTGCCATTTCAGAAAAAGTCCGATTTTATGTCAAAATACGTATGTTAGAATGATGCTATATATAAATCTAATATATATCCTAAGTCGCGTTTTCGAGACATGAAAAACGCAATTTGAGTTTCGTCAAGTGGCCCAGTAGAACTGTTCCCCTTTTTTTTTCTTTTCTCCCCCCCCCGTAATATACATCCTGCAATGAAATGGTGGTTCCGTCATGATTTGAGTTGTATGGCTTCAACTGGGGTAGGAAATTAAATTTTTATAGATGACATTATGAAATCTTATGGTTTACGTGGATATACTCCACAGTAATCTAAAAGAAAGTGCTGAAAAGCTAGGTTTAAATGGCAATTTCATATTCCAGCACGTCAATGACCCCAAACACACAGCACATAATATCAAAATGGGGTGTCTTTTTCATTGCAAACAGCAGTTACACACAAGACCACAGTCCCCAGATATTAGTGTCATAGAAAATCTGTAGACCACACTCGAAACAGCAGTCCAAAAACAAAATTAAAAGCATAGCGCATTCAAAACAAGTGTTACGTGAAGAATGGGATAAAATTTCTTCAGGTAGGAGCAAAAAGTTGGTCGAATCAATACCACGATGTTAGAAGAGATCATAAAAGCCAGAGGACATCAAACAAAATACCGACACTTTCTTTGTATGGGGGATGCCCCAAAAATTTCATTGATATATTCTTAATTTTTTTAGACAAAAATCTGCACATGTTTATTTAAAATGCTTCTGAATTTTTTATTAGATTGTTCTTTAATTTTAATTTAAATTAAACCATTTGCTATGCGTAAAAATAAAAACGTATTTGCTGTTCTTGATAATGTGTTATTTATATTGAAAGTTAGATTTAATAAGTAAGGTGTATTCTCAATTGTTTCAGCCACTGTAACTGCAAGTAGTTGTCAACAATATATTACTTTCCAACTCCCCACAAATTATTATGAATTGCTGGGGGTGAATTTTTGAATTGAAGTTTTGGCCACTCAAAAGTATGTCGGGAACATTTATTTTGTTCAAAACCAAGTCGGTCGTTGCGAAAAATCAGCTCTATCCACTCTGATGAACAACACTGAGGAAGATTTTTATTCTGCTCCTATAGAACTGAGCTAGCTTCTGAAAACGTCTTACAGACTCTCATTTACCGTGGCCTCTTTAATTCGTTAACGATCCAAGGCCAAAGAAAGTCTATGTAAAGAAGGAAAGGTTTCATAGACGTAATGTAAACCAGTTTGTTACCTTGGCTTCTTTAATTCGTTAACGATCCAAGACCAAAGAAAGTCTTCATGGAAGGGAAGAAAAACAATTCGTAATCTTTGCCAAGGGCTGCAACACAGAGAGGGAAAAAGTGGCCGTATGTTAGTACAAGATCTCTGTGAGCTATGCAGCTGATAAGGCTAAACTTAATTCTAGTAACTTCTGGGAGGTGCTTTATGGATTATAAAAGATGTTCCACTATATTGAAGGAATCTAAAAGAACTGTGAGTGTATGTAAGCGATTCGCTGCAGTTATTAAAGAATTATGACACGGGAATCCAACTAAAACCGCTGCACAACTTCCTGCAGGTGGATCCTGCGCAACGTTGATGGTTTCGGCTTGTGCCTAAAAGGTTCGTTCTCCTTCACTCAAATTTCTGTGAATTTTATATTGACGTAAATATTCTGTTTTTCATAGTTTGCGAAGTGTCGATTCAGAAATAAGATAGCAAAGAAACACAGATTTCGGCGCCCCGATTTTTGATGAGCAGATCGTCCAGTTGTGTCCATCAAGTTTCCTGCCAAAATCAATGGCATCCAGACAGTCGATAATGATAGCGTTTTATATACCTACGGGCTCTGAAATACATACGTGCAATTATATGTGTGTCAGAAGCTCATTATAGTTCGACCGCCTCATCCGCGACCATGAGTGCTAACACGCATGAGCCATTCGGACCGAATTATTCTCAAAATAGGGGGGAAGGATGGGGACTCTTTTTCCCTCCAGCATATCTCTTTCCGGAGATGAGAAGACTTTCACGTGACCTTTCACGTCGCAGCAAGTAATAACGCCCCTTTTGGACGAGTCTATGTGTTTAGGCAGAATGCCAGCCAGGGTTGCGACTGAGACGGTCGAACTATACCTTCATAGCTAAAGTTGCGAATTGATAGCTTGCAGTACATTCTCTCGCTAGATCTTGTAACCTCTACAAAGAATACATAATCTTTGCTTCTACATCTTTATGTAGACTGCGAATGGCAAAAGTAAAAAAAAAATATTAGAATAATAATGTTTTAAAAAGATCGATATCTTAAAAAGTAACAAACAATGATCTTTAAAATATAGCATTGAAAAGTTATTCTTAAACGAAAAAATAAGGTTTTTGTGATTTAAGAACCGCTATAGTCTAATGGTTGAGCGATAAAATCGCTAAATACGGGCATTTTGGATACGAGTCAATTTCGCTTAGATAGTCCTACACGAAGGAAAACCCCTTTAAGCAGATAGCCTTCTTGTGCTATGTCATAATCAAACAGATCAAACCAATATCTCTCGCTGTATCTTTTTGTTTGTTCTAACTGTACTTTTCTATTGTTCCATAGCGTTCCTATAGGCACATCTTGCTAAAAAAAGAGGGGTGGGAGGGGAACAATTCTATATCTTCGCTCTACTAGGCCAGTTGACGAAATTTAATTTGTGTTTTTCATGTTTCAAAAGCGCGGCTTAAGATATACATTAGATTTATATATAGCACTATTCTAACATAGGTATTTTCGACACAAAGTAGAACTTTTTTCTGAAATGATATACCGATTTCTTTCCATAATTCAATTCTACGATTCAAATTATGCCTAAATATTAAATTTTATGAAATTCGATGAGAAACTTACCGAGAAATTAAAATATTTATCTTAGGGCACTTTTTTCAGTTTTCTCGCCTTAATGAAATTCTTAATTTAATGCTAATCTAGTTTCCTTTTCCTTTCTTTGTGCACGAGCGAAAAAAAAAATGCATCGTTCATTCTTTTCAATAATGTTTCAAAGTGCGTAAACCACATTTGGCGTTATTATCGCCGAAATAAATATGCCAAATTTCAAAACGTGCCAATTTAAAAAAATCATATATATCTTGGGAAATTTTGAGAGAAACTCTTAATTTTTTTTTAGGTATGCCTAGAAATATGTTTGCTTCAAGGTAAGTTTTATAGGTTATTATTAAAAATTTGTTTCCCAAAATTTATAAAAATTACTAAAAAATACAAATTTTAAAAATAAATCAGAAAATAACTGTGAATTTTATTTGGATTGAATCTAAGTTTCTAACTGTGAAAGAAGTCATCAATTAAGTTTAATGGAAAAAAGAGGTATTAATAAATATATACCAAATTCGATTAACATTGAGAAGCTAAAATTTCGAGAGGTAATTTTTTAAGAACTGCTCTTGCGATTTTTACAAAACTTGGCACCTTGCCATAATTTGAGTTGTAGAAGTGAAATACGGAAAGAAATAGGTATATCATTTCAAAAAAAGTCCGATTTTGTATCAGAATACCTAGGTTAGGACAGCACTAAATATAAATCTAGTATATGTCCTAAGTCGTACTTTCGAGATACGAAAAACGCTAAGTTTAAATTTCACCAATCGGCCGAGCAGAACGGGTTATGGGTTATTCAATTATGGCAAAGCACACGAGGGCTATCTGCCTAAAGGCAGGGATGCCTTCGTGGAGGACTTTTTAAGGGAAACTGGCTCGTATACACGTTACACATGGGGAAAACCACGAAAACGCCCATGCAGCCAGCCCGTTCGCGGGATTCGAACCTCGGACCGAACTACCAGTGTTCAGCGTCTTTACCGCTCGGCCGCGAGCAGAACGGAGATTTGGAATTGTGCTTCTCCCCTTTTTTTGTGCGAAGTATGCATCTATAGCAGAACCTTAAAAAATATTGAAATATGAAAAATTTTTCATTAAGTTTTAAAATGGGCCCAAACTTTTCTGTCAACGCACTTCGATTGTTTAGTTGGCTGAAAGATTTAGTTGCAAAAAAGTCGTTCAGAATGATTTATTTCGAGTTAACGATGCGTATGAATGGGCTTTTGAAAACTACACTAGTTTTTATAAGCGAAATTTTTATACGTTTTGCTTATATATGCGTATAAACAAAATTAATATTATTTTTATTATATAAATTTTTTAACCTTTTTATATACAAAAATATATATTTATTAGTCCAAAGGGATTTAGTCCCGAAGGACTATTACTTTCGTTTGGGCGTTTTGCGTTGTTTCACAAGGAACGGCGTATCACTTTTCAATTTAGTGCTTATGTTTCTTTGTTTTTTTAGTCCAAAGGGATTTAGTCCCGAAGGACTATTACTTTCGTTTTGCGATTTTGCGTTGATTCACTCTGAATGCCCGATTCACTTTTCAAATTGTTGCCACTAAATGTTATCGCTCTGCATTAAAGTTTAAAAAATGAAAAATCTGCATAAATGTATGCATGTTATTATTTTTTTTTTTTTTTTACGTAGCTTTCTCTTCAAAAATCGTCTGCGTGCGTTGCACGGGAAAATAAAAAGGAATTCTAATTACAGTTCTAAATAAATAGCCAAATAAATGTGAAATTCGTAACAATATTCTCTAAAACTTTAACGAATTTTTCATTAACAAACTCAAAGATTTCAAAGCCAGCAATACCAACGTTGTACAGAAAAACATTTTTATCTCCAGCGCGTGAGAGCGAGTACCGAAATTTCTAAAGATATGCTCAATTTAAAATTATTTTGCGATATTGCTGTTGAACTGAATTTTATGGTTTAAGTGCGAAGAACATGGTATTTAACAAATAAAGGTAACATACAAAATGTTAAATAAACGCCCCTTTGGACGTAATTAAAATCTGAAACCTTTCAGATTTTTTTAGTTTTTAATTCTTTAAATATGATATTCAAATTGTTCTTGATTGTAGCAATATACACTTTGTATAACTGATGTAGCTGATGAGTGTTCTCTGTGATTTAGAATTCGTTCTTTTGTAACTAGTTTAAAATGCTTAAAACTCACAATTTTTGAGTTGTTGCCACCATATTTTATCGTCCTGTATTATATTTAAAGAAATTAAATAATGAAAAGCCTGCGTGAATGTATGTGTGTTTCTCGCATTGTGGGAAAAACGTCGGACAATCATGCAAATTTGAATTGTGTAATCTTCCACCCAAAAATGGACACCTGGAAGCCCGTATTTTGAATTTCGAATTTGTTTTATTTTATATTTCATGCTTTGTAAAACTTTAACCAATTTTTGATTAACAAAATCAGATATTTCAAAGCGAACTTTGGCAACACTGTGCGGGGAAAAAAAAAGAAAAGAAAAGAGTACTTTTATCTCCAGCGCGCGAGACTGTCTATCGGAAATTCTATAGATATGATGTTTTTAAATATTTGTGAAATTTCTGTTGAACTGAATTTTATGTGGTTTAAGTGTGAAGGACATGATATTTAGTAAAAGAAGGTAACATACAAAACGTTAAAAAAAAAAAAAACGCCCTTTCGGGCGTAATATAAAATCTAAAAGCTTAAAGATTTTTTTTAATGAAAAAAATGTATCTTTAAGAAAAGGTACCTTTAGAACCTACATTGTTATTAAAGTAAATGTTTTTTACCTAGGCCAGTTAAAAATCTCCTTTATCAAATTATATTGAGAAAATGAATCTCAAAATTGAAAAACTTTTTAATTACGTTCTTCTTTTTCTATATTTTAGTTATAGCTTCTTAATAAATACAGCTGGTTGTTAAAAACTGCATTTTTAATTTTTTTATCAATGCAGATTTCAAATTTTGCTTTAATTAAAAGATTATCATATTTAATAAAAAGTCCCCTTCCCTTCTTCTTATAATTTTCATAAGGATTTGAGAGATTGGAGTATCTTTCAGGATTCGTTCTATGTCTGGGAAGGTATGAACAAAATTTATTAACCGTAAGGCGAGAATGTTATTGTGGTCATCGTCAAAAGATTGATAACTGAGCTGTCGTATGGTTAGGTTAGGTTATTCAAATATGGCAAAGCACACGAGGGCTATCTGCCTAAAGGGAGGGATGCCTTCGTGGAGGACTTTCTAAGGGAAACTGGCTCGTATACACGTTACACATGGGGAAAACCACGAAAACGCCCATGCAGCCAGCCCGTTCGCAGGATTCGAACCTCGGACCGAACTACCAGTGTTCAGCGTCTTTACCGCTCGGCCGCTGGTGGGCCTGAGCTGTCATATGAAAGGAAAAACTGGTGAATTTTTATGGGCAAATCATAAATAAGTTTAAAGGAAGTTCTACTTTTTTTTTAATGAAAATAAATACACTCCTATACCTGTAATTTATACTGTAAACGGGAAAGGAACTAATAGTAAAATCGAACATTGCTTCAGGATATTCATGATATACAGTTCCGAAGATCATCAGTAGAATCTGTAAGTTTTGGCACTATTGACAAGTTTGGAAGTAGGCTTTACAAAACATATTTTTATATGTTTTGTAAAGCCTAAGTTTTATTTATTTAATATCAATGAAAGAATTTAGCTGGGCACAATTAAAGCCACTGAGAACAAGAGAACGGCTTTTTTTTTTTTAACCTTACCTTTATATAAAACTGGACGTCATTAATTTTTTATATTTGTTAAAGCCGTGCATGAAGAAGGTTAAGATTCCAGGAGATACTCTTTGGTACAAGTTTCCGATAATTTAAAATTAGTAAATGATAATGGAAAACATATAATGAAAGAAAGAAAAAAAATCTGAAAGCTTTCAGATTTTAACGGTCTTTCAAAAGGGTTTGTTACGTTTTTTACGTTCTAGCTGAGCTTCCAGCCTACCAGTCTGCTGCTCCACTCATTCCTACTAACTTTTTTTTTTTTTTTTTTTTTTTTTTTTTTTTTGAAAAAATTTTTTCTCAGTTATGCCGTATGCAATTCAACAGCAATATCGCAAAAATTTTAAAAGCTGCATAGCAGTATATGTTTAGAATTCCGGACGCAGCGTTAAATGTTTGTATATAATTTTTTTTTTTTTTTTAGTTCATCATATCAGTATTCAGCTTTCTTACCAAGATAGCTAAACATCTTACTAAACATTTTTTTTTCTTTTTTGATGATTATTAACGTTTTGTGTGTTCACTTTATTTATTAAATATCACGTTCTTCGCACTTACGCCCCATAAAATTCCATTCGACACCAAAATCACAAAATATTTAAAACCAGCATATCTTTAGAATTTTCGATAGACAGTATCGCGCGCTGGAGACTAAAGTGCTTTATTCCGTGCAGTTTTGTCACTGTTCGCTTTGATATCGTCGAGTTTGTCAACCAAAAATCCGTTAAAGTTTTATTAAATGTGAAGCAGATGATAGAACTAAGTCGAAATTCAAAATTCGGTCTTCCAGTTGCCCATGTTCAAGTGAAGGATTACGTTGATCAAAATTCGATGGCTATAGATACCGTTGTTTTTTCACAGAGCGAGACACATGTCAGCATTCATGCAGATTCTTCATTATTTAATTTCGTTAAATGCGCACGGCGATAATATTTGGTGGCAACAATTTGAAAAGCGATGCAACGCGATTAAATGTTTCGACGCAAAATGCTGTTTCGAGACTAATATTCAGGACTAACGTTCGTTTTGGGCTAATAAATAAATAATATATTCATAATAATAAATAAATAAATAATATATGTATATTTATTTGCCCAAAACGTTTCAATCGTTTCCAAATGTAATTTTAAAATGAAATATTCTACCGCGTCCCTGGAAAATTTTTAACACGTCTACATAAGGTTGTCTCATATGTAATCCCATTTTCCTTTATTTTCTAATGTGGGGTCGTTTGGTGTTTGGGGTATTAAAACAGATATTTATGATCTAAAACTTATTTCCATGCATTCGAAAAAAAAAATATTTATAATAAGACGTAAAATACTTTTAAAAATTTTAATTGTTAATTTGCAAAATATTTTTTACGTAAAATCGTGTTAGTTAAGTTATTTTGTAATGCTCTAAATTACTTTTTTTTTTCTGCTATGTTTTGAAAAAAAAAATTATACGTTTAAAATATTAAAAGAGATGCTGTTGCGAAGTACCTCCGTGCAAAGAAAATCAACTGCTAGCACCCCTCCCCCCCCGCCACGCTGCATGTTGTCGTAATGTAAATTCTTAGCACATTCGATCAGCAACTGAAAAAACGGAAGTTCGAATCCCGGCGAGGACGCAGTTGTTTTTTTCACATTTCTCGCTTCGGAAATATTGTTTCTGCCATGGCGCCCGAACTAAATATGGTGGTCTGTAGCTCGTCAGTGCTTTGGATTTGATCGACTGCATCCGTGCCTCTCTCCAGTCGCCTTTTGAATATTGAAATTTCTTACGTAGTATGAAGAATTGTTGCATTTCAATGTGCGTGTTGTCAGGGTGTAAGTGGTTATCACATCCAACTAGCAACTGGGAGTACAGTGATTCGAATTGAATTCCAGCAAGGACACAACTGATTTAACCTTAACCATTGTGTATCTGTGTAACAAAGTAATCCATGTAAAAACAATAATAAACGAAATTTCTTGAAAATTCCGAGGGTAATAAACTTGTATTAGCATTTGCAAGATTAGTATCATTAATAAAAGACATTTCTAACGCGAATGTATGAGTCGACGCTCGTTATGACAATTCCTTGTGTCCTAAAGAAAAACGATCTTCTAACGAGTAGTTCCCATAATGACAGCAGATTTAATATATTCTCGTCACTTTGGAACATCTGTCATTGTAATAGTATTATTATTGTAATGAGTCTCGACTGCAATATGCCATGCTTTATTGTCGTTCCTACCAAAATAAAAATTTAACGAGGAAAATAAACTTCTGTAGCAGCTAGCAACGTATAGTTTTCTTACAGCTTAAAATAACTTACGTATATATTTTTAATTTAAGTGCTAAACATTTTATTTTGTTTAATAACAGCAAAGCATATTAGTTTTATTTGAAAATCCGAGTTTAAACATGTTTAGCCGGAATGGGTTATTATTCTCGAAACAGGATTTTGCGTCGCCTACTATAAACAGCGAATAACTTTTCAAACTGTTGCCACCACATATTATGGTCCTGCGTTATTTTTAAAGAAATTAAATAATGAAGAATCTGCATGTATTGTGAAAAATCGACGGTACCAGAAGCCATCAAATTTTGAATAATGTAGTTCTCCAACGGAAAATGTGCACCTGGAACCCTGAATTTTGAATTTCGAATTTATATTTCATATTTTGCAAAATTTTAATGAATTTTTCATTAACAAACTCAGCGATTTGAAAGCGAGCTTGGCATCACTGTATGGAATAAAACATTTTAATCTCCAGCGCACGAGACAGTATATAAGAAATTCTAAGGATATGCTGTTTTTAAATATTTTGTGATTTTGCTGTTGAATTGAATTTTATGGGGCCCTAAGTTCGAAGAACATGATATTTAATAAATAAAAGTTAACGTGTGAAATGTTAATGATAAAGAGATTTAAAAAAAAGTTTTTCAAGCAACCTTACTCAATTTATCATTGATGTATTTGCTTTTGAATTGCATATGGCATAAGTACGGAGAAAATAATGCTGTATAATAAAGCTCAAGATATAAAAAAAAAAAAAAAATGTTAGCAGGAGAGAATGCCATAGCAGATTGGTAGACTGCGAACTCAGCGAGAGCGTAAAAAACCTTAACAAATCCTTTTGGGCGATTGTTAAATTCGAACTCTTTAGATTTTTAGCCCATCAATTTCGTTTTGGCATTTTGCGACGAAAACTTTAAAAGTCTGAATCACCTTTCAAATTGTTGTAAAAGTCTGAATCATTTTTCAAATTGTTATAGAAGTATAAATTACTTTTTAAATTGTTGCCACCAAATATTATCGCCATGTATTATATTTAAAGTATTTAAATAATGAAGGATCTGCATGAATGTATGTATATCTCTCGCACTCTCATAAAACAATGGTACCTAGAGCCATCCAGTTTTGAATAACGTACGTCTCCACCCGAATATGGGCATCTGGAAGCCCGAATTTGGGATTTGTTTAATTATCTATTTCGTATTTTGTAAAGCATTTATGAGTTTTTGATTAAGACACTCAACCATTTCAAAGCGAACAATGGCAACACTGTAAGAAAAAAGGGGGGGGGAAGAAAAAACGTTTTTATCTCCATCTTGTGAGACTGTGTTTCTGTAATTCTAAGGATGTCATTTTTTTTAATTATTTTGCAATATTGCTGTTGAATTCAATTTTATGGTTTAAGTGCGAAGAACACCTTCGCCTTTTGTTACCTTTATAAATAAAGGTAACAAAAAAGTTACAAAAAGGCCCCTTTGGGAGTAGTATAAATTCTGAAAGGTTTCAAATTTTTAGTCCAAAGGGCGTTACCCCAAAAGAGGTATTATTTTCGTTCTGGCATTTTGCGTTGAAATCTTTAAATGTATGTTCACTTTTCAAATTGTTGCCACCAAATATTATCCCCCCTGTGTTATATTTAAAGAAATTAAATAATGAAGAATCCACATAAATATCTACATGTTTCTTGCATTGTAATAAAACAACGGTACCTAGAGCATCCAATTTTGAATATCGTAATCTTTTACCATATATGGGCATCTGGAAGCCCTATTTGGAATTTGAAATTTGTTTTATTATCCATTTCATATTTTGTAACACTTCCACGAATTTTTGATTAACAAACTCAACTATTTCAAAGCGAGCAATGGCAACAGTATACGGGGGAAAAATAATAATAATCTCTAGCGCGGGAGGCTGTATATCGGAAATTCTAAAGATATGCTCATTTTAAAATTATTTTGCAATATTGCTGTTGAACTGAATTTTATGGCTTAAACGCAAAGAACATTTAATAAATAAAAGTAACACACAAAAGGTTAAAAAACGTGCCTTTGGACGTAATATAAAATCTAAAAGCTTGCATATTTTTTATTTACGAGTCTTTTTAATATTATTTTTGGTTTATTATTTTTATGGTTTCGTATTGGTTTCTATTTTTATTCAGTTTTGCCAACGAATGATAAAAATTTATAATAGCGTTTTTAATGATAAAAAACAATTCTTTTACAACATCGTTAAATGCAGCGGATGTAGCCTGTTAGAAAACAATGCATGTTACGTATATTATTCTTTTCAATTTGGCATTAGGGAAATTTTTTTTAATCCTTATTGTTATTTTGACAAAGCTTTTTTTCCAAATAAAACTTGTTATAAACAAGATATTTCATTTTCTCATTAAAATCTGACCTTTGTTTATTCTATTTACCAAAGCTCACTTCAGATTACGAGAGTTATAGCTTTGTTTCAAAACGCTGCACCTGGCAACGGGTCTGTAATTTGACGCCTGTCTAATCATATACCTTGAGCGAAGAAAATTCCACCGTTTAGAATTGCGTGAGTGGAATCGCATCTTTACCTGCAATTTTTTTTTTTGCTTGTGGTTTAGTGAACCCTAAACTGGTTTCTCCACTTAGCTAAGCTATGTGTCTAGCCTATATCTCCCTCTCGATTTCGAACATGTTGCGTGTTTAAGACTCCACTTTGAGGCAGCAGACGAACGATTTAAAGTTCTCGGAAATCGTTGCTGGTTATTTCAGATGGAGAGGAAAGGAAAAGAATGATTTTGAGCAAAAGATACTCAATATTTTAGTGTTGTCGGTTAAATTGTTCATACGCCAGTTTTCTATCCAACTGCCAATTTGTTATGTAAAATGCAGTAGATCTTTCCGGACTAACTGAAACCTCAGCTTATCCGGATATTTGAAAAATTCCAGTAATTGGATTGTTTTTATTTACGGTGCCCACGTGCCCAAGTGCATATTTACTGATGAAATTTTCTGTTTTATTCTAATAAAACGAAATTATTAGTCCAAAGGGGCTTTAGTCCCCGAAAGACTATTGTTTTCGTTTTGCGATTTTACTTCAGAAATATTAAAAGTCTGAATCACTTTTCAAACTGTTGCCACCAAATCTTGCAGTCCTGTATTATATTTAAAGAAATTAAATAATGAGAAATCTACATAAATGTATATATATATATATATATTTCTCACAATGTGATAAAACAACGGTACCTAGAGCCATCCAATTTTGAATAAGGTACGTTTCCACCCGAATATGCGCATCAGGAAGTCCAAATTTGGAATTTGTTTTATTATCTATTTCATATTTTGTAAAACTTTAACGAATTTTTGAGGAACAAAATCAAACGATTTAAAAGCGAGCAATGGCAACACTCTATCGGGAAAAAATAACATTTTTATCTCCAGCGCGCGGAGTTGTGTATCGGAAATTCTAAAGAATTCTATGCTCTTTTTAAAATTATTTTGCGGTATTGCTGTTGAACTGAATTTTATGGTTTAAGTTCGGAGCACATGATATTTAATAAATAACGTTAACACGCAAATTGTTAAAAAAAAAAAAAGCCCCTGTGGACGTAATTTAAAATCTGAAACCTTTCGGAATTTCTCAGTCTTTTTTTTAATAATATTTTTTTCTTGTTGAATTTTTATCTTGTCTTTAATTCTTCGGCAAGATTAAACAATTCTTTCTTCTCAAATACGCGATATCTGTCAGCCGTAAATTTGTATTGAATGCTGAACTTGTTGATGATCATTAAAAAGTAAACACTGCGAAATAGCAGCTGGTTCTTATGATAAACCAGTTAATCTATGTTAAATTAATAAACTGTTAAACCTTGATTCAAATCAGGTAATGACAAATTAAATACATTCACTTAATTGTCATAAATTTAGTTGGTGCACCATTATTTTTTTGCTTCGAAAAAAAAAAATCTGTTCTTTGAAAACATAATTTTGGATGACTAATATAAGCAATTATTACATATCTAGATTTCAAAGTAAATAATTTTGGATCAGTATTCTTAGCAAAATACCAATCAGAAATTGTTGATGCAGTAATTATAAATTTTGCTCAGAATTTCAATGGAAAAAACTCTTAGCGGTCATAATGCATAATGATTTTGCGCTAGTGATTCTGTAAAACAGTGCGATAGAAATGAAAGCAGCTAGTAAAATGTACTTTCTAAATTTTCTTATTATTTGCCTATTGAACCGTGTATTTACTATATAGTAAATTCAATGGATACTTACGTATTATCGCAACCACCTTAGCAGAAATCGCCAAATATCCAGAATGTGCCGAACTTTGGCAAACATGCGCATAATGATTTTTGAGGCAACCATGCTGATAGCAATTCTTCAGTCAAGCAATGTCGCCATTTTCACATGCATTCTTTTTGTTGTATTCCAACGGTTTCATGAAATGAATCGCGATATTTTATGCTTTATTTTAAAATATGCGCTTGTAAACTTTGCTAGCGATGGAAGAAACTGCAGTAAAATTTTTTCAGGAACACTGAATTTTGATGCAAAATCTCTAAAGGGAACTTACAAGGAGATGCGTTTGGTAGAGAGCCGGTGCTGCCAAGGTTTGAGCGATGTCAAGTTTCTGTAGTTCTCTGCCTTTTTTTTTTTTTTCCCCGCGAACGAAACCATACGCTGATCGCTGGAGGAAAATAACAGTGCAAAATAAAAAAATTAATTAATTAAATTAAATTTAAAAAAATCTCTGAAAGGCTTCAGATTTTAAATTACGTCTAAAGCGACGTTTCGTTAACATTTTGTGAGTTACCTTTATTTATTAAACATCATGTTCTTCGTATTTAAGCCATAAAATTCAGTTTAGAGCAATATCTCAAAATAATTTTAAAATGAGTATGTCTTTAGAATTTCCGATACGCAGTCTCACGCGCTGGAGATAAAAATGTTTTTTTCTGTGCAATGTTACTATTGCTCGCTTTCAAATCCTTGAGTTTGTTAATCAAAAACTCGTTAAAGTTTTATAAAATTTGAAATCGGTATTAAACCAAATTCCAAATTTCAAATTTGGGCTTCCAGATGCTCATATTAGCAAGAGGATTACGTCATTCAAAATTTGATGGCTCTAGGTACCATTGTTTTATCACAATGCGAGAAACATACATGCATTTATGCAGATTCTTCATTATTTAATTTCTTCAAATATAATGCAGGGTGATTATGTTCGATGGCAACAATTTGAAAAGTGAAACCGGCATTCAGAGTGATTCGACCATCCAAATGGATGGTCGAAGCTTAGGATGGATGGATTAGCTTAGGCTAAATAGTCCTCGCGAGGTTTGCCATATTCTAATAACTTAATCTAACATAACTTAACCCAAATTCTGTGGAAGTATAGTAGTATTGAGCATAAAATGAAGTGACATGTGAACCAAGCGGTTTTCTTTGGGAAAGGGGCTCTGTTCGAGAGATTTTTAAATGTGGCATCAACTGCGAAGTGCTTCTAGAAAAATGTCAAAATTTTCGTAGTGTAGAATTGGGTGCCCCTTCGATTGGCGACAAATTTTGGGGATGGTAGCTTTGTTTTAACCTTATATGAAGTCATCTTTCTGATTTTTTAGGTGAAAATAGATCGATGTGTACATGGACAAAGTCAGTGAGCAATGCCGAGTTTGTGCAATTCTCTGATTTTTTTTAAGTGAAAATAGATCGATGGACACCGAGTTTATGCAATTCTTTGACTTCTTATTTTGGTTTTGTGTAGCGGCCGTCTTGAAATTATGCTTTCCTAGCGCCGATCTTGGCGTCAAAAAAGAATCGTCAAAAAAAGGGGGGGAGGCACTCAATTGTAAACTTTTACCAAATTTCCTGTTTGTGCAATTCTCTGATTTTTTTTAAGTGAAAATAGATCGATGGACACCGAGTTTATGCAATTCTTTGACTTCTTATTTTGGTTTTGTGTAGCGGCCGTCTTGAAATTATGCTTTCCTAGCGCCGATCTTGGCGTCAAAAAAGAATCGTCAAAAAAAGGGGGGGAGGCACTCAATTGTAAACTTTTACCAAATTTCCTAATGTCTGTTTCTTTAATAATATAAAACAGCCCTGAAAAAAAAAAAAAAAAAAAAAAAAAAAAAATTTCCCCCCTTTTTAATAAAAAAAAAAAAAAAAAAAAAAAAGATTATTCTCCTCCCTTTTTAATACAATGATAAACTAAAATCCTATTTTTTTGATTCTATTTTAGCTTTCTCTATTCCTTTTAAATGTAATAACGCCAAAGCATAAGGCATATTTTTATTTTAAAAGTATGCGAGTTTTGGCATGCAAAAATTTCAAGGTTTTCAAAATAGTTGGAAAATGTTTCTGAATAAGTTTGGAACTTTTCGTTATAGGACTACTCGAACCAAACAGTTTTCTCCAAAAATATATATCCTAAGGTGTGATTCTTCCATCGGGAAGCCTTACTTTTATCATCAACTCATTTCGACTATGATAATTTTTTTATAAAAAACATCAGTATATTTCTTATGTTAATTACTTCAATAAACATAGAACAAAATGGATAATTTTTTAAATCGAAACGTAAGTATATGTGTAAGAAATATACTATAGTTAATTATTTCAATAAGCATAGAACAAAATGGAAAAACACGCTTTGAACACTTTTTGTACTAACACTGTACAACATAGTACTAACAGTGAAAACAATAACACTATTATTAAAGATAATTGATGAAGGTTAGCACTGTTATAAATGTGCGGTCACTGTTTGCGCTTCTCATTTTGTAGCGTAGACATCCAGTTAAAAGTTATTGAATGAAATCAGACGGTAGCTTTTGTTTTTATCATAAAAAACTTACAAAATAATGACTATAATGTTTAACAAAAATGAGATGGCAACAGTAAACAAGATTCTAAACAGATTTAAAAATACATTTAATTCATTCATTAATTGTACTTCTATGGGAGTTAGATGAAGCCGACGTAATGTGACATTTTGGCGGTAGGAAAATCCTCCCAATATTTCTAGAATTCTATATGTTTATTGTTGAGTTTGTATTTAGTGAAAAGTGAATGTTCTTATGTTAACATGATAGTAAAATAGAAAATTATATAGAATAGTCCGTCGTTCTTAGTTACTATTTACAGCTTTAAACGATAAGAACGATTTATTTAATATAATGTTAGCCAGTGGGTAATTTTGGTGCATGCAGCTTTCAGCAGAAAATGACGTGTGCTGTTTCGTAACGGGAAAAGATTTATAAATTTTACTGGACAAGCAATATCAGGAGACTGAGAATAATGTTTCCAAAAATTGCTTTGATATTAAATTTTAAGATAAACGCTCTTGCCGTTGGAAAGAGAAATTCCCATTTTTCAAGAACTCGATAAGAAGCTTTAGACATTTTTTGGCCCCTTTCCGTTTTTCAATAGTATTTCATTGATTTCTGTGTTCTCTATCGTGGCGATAACTCAGAGCATTTGTTCACATGGATGCCAGCGTTGTTGTTTAGAAAACAAACAATATATATTTTCCCCTTTTGTTGATACAAAGTTTCTTTGGAAGACATATTTCGTCTTGTTTTTAGTTATTTTCCGTTGCAGTTAGGGGATCAAAATAATAATTTTACGACTGATATTTTTCTTCTCTTGTCAGCCGGATAGTGCGCTTTCCCCCCCTTTTTTTTCAAATTTTATACAGAAATAATAGAAACTCCTCCCCCTCCTGGGAATGGGATGGGAAATCCTCCAATGGAATGGGCGTCAGAGAAGTCATTTGCCTTTTTATCATTAGATAAATAATTTTTTTTTTTTTACTCTGAAAATATTTTTCTCTTCAAAATGGTATCTAATTTTGTCTATTTAACTCCTAATAGAATTGATATTCAAAATGTGATTTGCATTTAACCTCTAAAAATCTCTGAATCTGTCGGATAATTGACCGAAATCGGTACTTAGACGGAAAATCCCGTCGACCACAAGAGACGGCGCCAATCGCGCCAAAGCAAAAAAAATCCGTTAACTAAATTAAAAAAAAAAAAAACTATTCTTATTTTTCTTTCAAATTTATTATGTTATCATTTATTTATATTTAATTTTTCATTAAAAATTTCCATTATTTTTCCCATAATATCGCCATATTGTGGCCATTAACATATTTTTTTGAGGCTGGTAATATTCCAGAACTTTGGAAATATTCAACAGCATGCTCTTCTGTAGTAGGCAGGTCCCAAATTTTATTTATTTATTTATTTATTTTTGAAAATGCGTGATAGAGAGGGAAAAAAGTAGTCTCTATTCAAGAATAAAAACTAACACGTGTAAGCAAGGTTACAAAGCCAACATGTTTGAAGAAAACATTTCCATTTTTGGCGAAAAATCGCGTGGTTAGCGTCTTTTCTTTAATAGGCAAAAAAGGTCGACGGGTTTTTACGTAAGTACCGCAAAATGTAATGTATTTGACTATACTGAAGTAAAGTACACTCAAAAGTTTGGCTGCAAAATATTTTTTTTTTTAATTCTACCAAGGTAATTGTAAGAAATACAGAGCATTGAACGATCGTATTTGATTGTTTTATATTTGAATTTATTCGAAACTATCTTAGTTAGATGTGTTTTTTAAGATAATACAGCACACGAAGGCTATTTGCATAACGCATGCCTTTATGGAAGATTTCCGAGGGAAACTGGCTGATGTTTGTTACTCATGGGGGAGGAAACAAGAAAACACCCATGCAGCCAGATTCGAAATACTAGTATTCAACAGTCTTTCCGAACTCGGCCAGTGGTGGTTTGCAGCTCGAAATCCTGTGTAACATCCTTTTTTATATATAGTTGGAGGCTCTTTGCTGTAAAATTCATTTTGCCGGATTCCTGACTATTGACTTGCATAGTATTTTTATTATAATTTCCATAATTAAATTAAATAGAGAATTTAGTTTTGAAAATGATTCGCCTGGCTAGTTAAGTTTAAAATCCTTTAGACTGAAATTTGAAATCCACTTTTTGGAGTATCTGCCTTTAGCTGTCTCATAATTCCAGCCAATATTATCATTATTGGATTTTTTTTAAATTTATTTTTAATTTTTTATTTATTTATTTTTTAACTTCCTTGTACGAAGAATAATTTTAGTCGATTAAATGTGGCAAAAAAAATTATCATAATTGATCAGAAATCAATAACGCGAAAAAGCAAACAAACATTCTTTTTTAAGTAGAGAGATTTCGTAAAACTTACAAATTTTTCATTAACAGACTCTACGATTATATATAATTTGTTTCGGATATCACACTTCAGCAGAAATATAAATATTTTGAATGTTCCCGAATTCACTTGGATGATTTTTTTCCTTATGTCTGTACGTACCCACGGAATAAAGAGTTGTTTTTTCCGAAACGGATTGTGGGCCGACGAGCAGCTGAGCGGTAAAGTCGCTGAACACTGCTAGTTTGACTTGGGGTTCTAAAAACCCGTTGGCTGCTCGGGCGTTTTTGTCCTTTTCGCTATGTGTAATGTGTATACGAGCCAGTTTCTCTTGAACGTCTTCTACGAAGGCATCTCTCCCCTTAGGCAGATAGCCCTCGAGTGCTTTGCTATGATTAAATGTACCATACCTAAACGGTTGTAAAATGTGTTCAAAAGGGATTTTTTCGTAACGTCTGTATGTACGTATATACCTCGTATAACTCAACACAACTCCGTAGAACGTTGATCGGCAGAAGTAAACGTATTACATATATATACAAGCAAACGTAGATACATACATATATTAATTACACATGTCCAATTTGATGTTAACTTTAGATGCTTTATTTTACTTCAATCCTGCAGCAATATCGCAGGACGGGTTTAAAATTTTGTTGTTAAATTTTAGCCAATTTTTATATTTTTTGTATATATATATATTAAATTACTGAGAAAGTAAAAAAACTAGAAAGACTATTATAAAAATCTGCGCGTAGTGCTGAAACATTTTTTATACCATCTAATATGGGAAATGAAATATATGAGAGAATTACTTAAGGATTGTAAGAACCATGATCCCCTACCTATTTTCATTTCCCCCAAAAAACATTGGATCCCTCCTTTCTCAGAACATAGGCTTAGTAAAATTATCGCAAATTACGTAGCAATTTGTATGCCCTGACCTACAGCGAGGCAAGCCCGTAGTATCACTGCTTTCGCTTTGAAAAAGAAGCACCTTCAGGTAGGAAGTGTTTTTTCATTATTATTTGTTGCAAAACCCCTCCATTTGTAGCAATGTTTCACTTAATTCCCCTCAATGGTCGCACTTATTTCTGCATTACTTTAGCAAAAAGTATTACCATTTTAAGTACGCATTCGAACCTGGCCCTTATTTAGCTTTTACATTTGACAATCAAATTTTTCGATAAAAAATTTGAGCTTTACATTGTAATTAGTACAGCATTTTATTATTTTTATTCCTGTCCTATTATTTTAGCAATTTTATAGATATTTCTTTCGTTTTTAATTCGTCCAATCTTTTCCCTTGATTATAAATGTTTTATTTCGGCATTACATATTTTTTTTTTTCCTTTTATCGTTTGTTTTCTATTTGTGTTCGGACAACAAAAACGGGTAGGGAAAAGAGACTAAGTCAATGAGAGCCTCAAACTTGTATAGACTTTTTAAAGTATTGTATATAAAAAATTTTTTAGAATTAATAGCCATTATACTAATTGACGATAGAGGTTTCAGTGAGTTGATCGGAATGAAACCGGGTTCTTGTCGTTCAGTTAATTGATTTTGTTTAAAGCTTCGGAACACTTTTCCTCTGACAAGTTCTGTTTGGTGCTTTAAATAAAAAAAAAGATTATCTTTGGTTTCCACTGTTTTTGTATTATCAACTTTTTTACTTTTTCTGTTCCAAATGTATATTATAAAATTTGCAAATTCATAAAAATGGAAATAGGTAGGGGATTATGGTTCTTACAATTCTTAAGTAATTCCTCATATATTTCATTTCCCATATTAGATGGTATAAAACTTTACAGCACTACGCGCAGAATTTTCTACTTGTTTTTTTAGTTTTTTTCTCTCAACAACAAATAGAAAATTTGTCAACTTTCTCAGTAATATATATATACACTCACGTTTGTGAAAATTGCAACACCATGAAGGACTTAAGCGAGTGAGCTGAAATTTTCAGGAAATGCAAAGTAGCGCATGATATGCAAATGATTAGAATTGCAAATCCGTAGCGCATGCGTATGCTGAGCAGCGCCCTCTGAACGGCTGATGGACCCGAATAAATAGACGGCTGTAGCGAGGCGTGTATGGTTATCGGTGGTTATCTGCTAGTGGTAAACGTTAACTCAATCTGTACTTATGCCTCGTCGACGAAAGAGAGCGAGATTTGAACAACTTACAGAGTTTGAACGAGGGAGAATCATCGGCCTTCGTGAAGCTGGATTGTCGTATCGTGCAGTAGCCTCTCGTGTGCAGCGTAACAGCAGCACAGTGATGCGCGTTTGGAAGCAGTGGACGGACGAGTGTCGGACAACTCGGAAATCCGGGAGTGGACCCCGAAATGTGACGTCAGCTCGCGATGATAGACACCTGGTCCGCATGGCGCGGACGGACCGTACAGCTTCCTCTAGACAATTGGCAGCACTGTGGTCAATAGCTACAGGTGTTTCATTGTGTGCTTCATCAATTCGTAGACGTCTGCTGCAGTGTGGACTGCGCGCACGGACTCCTTTATACAGGATCCCCCTAACGCACGACCATCGCCGCCTGCGGCTACAATGGGCCAATCAGCATAGAGACTGGCGTGCTGATTGGCAGCATGTCGTGTTTTCTGACGAATCCCGCTTTAATTTGTGGTACCATGATGGCCGCATTCGTGTCAGACGCTATGCCGGTGAACGCCACCTTCCGGAGTGCATTATCGAACGCCACAGTGGACGAACACCCGGAGTTATGGTCTGGGGCGCCATAGCATATCATAGACGATCTCAATTGCTACGAATTGTGGGCAATCTGAACAGCAACCGGTATATCCGTGAAGTTCTACAGCCCGAAGCTGTTCCCTTCCTTCAAAGCTTGCCAGGCGCTGTATTTCAACAGGACAATGCCCGCCCTCATACTGCTCGGATTGTTAAATCCTTCTTTGCAGCGCAGCAGGTACAGCTTCTTCCTTGGCCTGCGTGTTCCCCGGATATGTCGCCAATTGAACATGTGTGGGATGTCATTGGTCGGCGTCTTGCTCGTGATCCTCGTCCTGTTGCGTCTGCAGACGAACTTTGGGTACGCGTACAAACGATATGGAATGCTCTTCCTCAGTCAGACATTCAAACTTTGTTTGACTCCATGCCACGTCGTGTAGCAGCACTTATTGCGGCGCGTGGTGGCCACACAAAATACTGATTCTGATCTCTTGTTCTTGTTTGTTTGCTTTGAACATTTAATCATTTATTTGTACCACTACCACTCAACTGTGTATTAAATTGCATTCAATTATGACGATTCCTTCTTGGTGTTGCAATTTTCACAAACGTGAGTGTATATACATGTCCAATTTGATGTTAACTTTAGATGCTTTATTTTACTTCAATCCTGCAGCAATATCGCAGGACGGGTTTAAAATTTTGCTGTTAATCTTAGCCTATTTTTATATTTTTTGTATATATATATATATACATACACCCACGCCGTCACTCAGCTTAAAAGTCCTTTGTTTTCGCAATCGTTGATCGTAGTCATATGCATACAATTACACAAGTGTTTTAAATTACAAAAATATTCATGTTTTGCCAATGCCAAATGTAAATAATAATAACAATAATTCGACAAATGAAGGAATCTAACCTTTAATGCGGTCTTCTGGCTCCTATACTTTAAATATAAGTATTGTACTCGTTATGAAAGTTTTGTACTCGTTATGAAAAAATAAAATTGTAAGAAGTTTCACTCCTTTACAGCAAAAATTGGCTATGATATTGTTACGGATTTCATATTTATTTGGCTATTTATTTAGAATTGTAATTAAAATTGCTTTATATTTCCTGTGCAACGCAGACGATTTTTGAAGAGAAAGCTACGTCGAAAAAAAAAGAAAAAAAAAGAAAAGAGCGAGTGCATTTAATGTTTAATAAATAAATATCTCTTAATGACTGTTGCCATTCAGAAAAATCTATAAAAATCGAGATTGTTCTAGTGAATTAAAAAGCTTATAAAAGCCGAATTGAAACACCTCATCTCGGTTGCTGTTGTACTTGTAGCTGTAGCTGTTTAAAGCGAACTGCTGTTTGTTTACTTAATGCTGTTATTGATTGTAGCGATTTCGCTGTGAGATAGAATTATTTTATCTGTTTTGAATTGAGTTTTGCTAAACGTTTGAGATATTGTGATATTGTGCGAATATCTCTGAAGAATATTTCATCGTTTTGATTTATTTCTTGTGGAAAGAATAAACTTTTGTTAACTTTTTAACGACTTGTGCATTCAATCCATAACGAACCCGTACGCACACAAGAATATTAATTTCAAAACTTGCAATTTTTGATGTCGTTTTCAATCTGCCTTGAGAGATCGTTTAATTAAGTTAGAATAATTCGAGGAAATAATTTTAAATGAAGCGCAGCAAAAAAAAATGTGTATCATTGTATAAGCCGTACAACGAAGTCTTCTGATGTCCACATCAGATTTTCTTTTAAAGCAAGAATAAAATGTTATACCATCTTGTACGATGTTCGTGGAATTTAAAGTGCACCGCTGAAGCAATTGCTGTAGGGAAGAAATTCACTGCATTTTCTGAAATGACGATAAAGCTTTTCAACTGGCAAGATTTATTGTGACAGGTTACACTCCTTTCACCGATGAGGGCATTGGTTACCTACATTCTAGACCTTTTACTATGATGATAGCGTTTAAAAACGGTATTTAAATTTGTTTGCTTTTTACCTTTAAGTCAACATTTTAATCTTGAAATCTTATTGTTAGTAATGTTTGGATTCTCTTGCATATGGGGAGGAAGGAGGGGGATAAAATAAATTCCCTGCAATGGATTCTTTACATAAGAAAGTTGAAAAAGAATTAAAATTTGTTCCTTAGGACCGAAATGTTTTCCTAGAGAACGGGATGACTACATGGGCGTTTTCGCAATTTTCCCCGTATGTAACATGTATACGAAACAGTTTCCATAAGAAAGTCCTCCATGAAGGCATCCATCCCCTTAGGCAAATAGCCCTGTACTGCCTAGTCATATATATATATATATATGTATATAGTTAGGCTTGGGTTCGAATCCCAGACAAGGTATGGATGTTTGTAAATGTATAGTGTCAGTGCGGAATGGCGGCACTTTAAATATGCGGCGAGCCGAAAGTCCTCTCGTGTGGTTTGGTGGAAGGGAAAAGGGTGGGAGACCCTCAGATCCGTCCTCCCGGGGTGCTCTCTATCAAAATTGGGGGGAGGGGACGGAACTGAGCCAAATCGCGCTATCACCTGTTAGGTGCTCAAGATTGTTGCCAACGACAGGCGTAATCTAGCGCTCCTTGCCACGAGGAATTTCGTGGGCTTGGGCTGACTATGTCAGACGAGTAAGCATAAACAACAACAACAACAGCTTGATGTTTGTGTCTTTTTTTTTTATTTAAATTAACTCAGTCACTACTATAGCTATCGTCACCAAACTTTCTTCCATTCTTTTCTGATTCCTGGAAAAAGTCAACGACCACTTTTTTTTAAAAAAAAAAAAAAAAAAAAAAAAAAAAGCTAAATTCAGAAATATTGATTAAAAACTCTGACTACGCTAGTTTTCACCCTCATTTTTCGGAGTCGCAACAGTCTCGCATGCTGGAGATAAGTCTGCTTTATTTTCCGAAGCGTTGCCATTGCTCGCTTTCAAATCGTAGAATTAGTTAATAACAAATTTCTAACTTTTACAACGAAATAAAAATAACATTGCCAAATATTAAATACACTATTCCCAATTCCAAAAATTCGCGGGAAGCCTTTTCGACTGTTCCTATTTTCGTACGATTTTAATCAGCCGAGATATTAATTAATTAAAAACTCTGAAAACACTAATTTTCGCATTCATTTTCCCCAGTGGCAACAGTCTCGAGCGTTTGAGATAAAAATGCTTTATTTCGAAAAGTGTTGCCACTGCTTGCTTTCAAATCGTAGAGTCTGTTAATGAAAAATTTGTAAGTTTTACGAAATCTATATATATAAAGAAGAATGTTTGTTTGTTTTTAATGTTATTGATTTCTAATCAATTATGATCCATTTTTTTCCACATTTAATCGACTAAAATTGCATATAGGTAAAATATCGGAAAGAACTTGAGCTTTTACGACCATTTGATTCGAAAGACAAAAATCATTAAAAACTGCGTGCCATTGTTCCTGATGCAATGAGAAAGAATTAGTTTATTTTTCTATGGAAATTTTTTATGTGGGTTCTATATCGCATTAAACTGAAAAATGTATGACTATGAATCGTATTTTTTGCATTGTCATTAGAGAAGGATTACAGTGGTGTCGTTCTCTCTGTTGTTAGATATATTACTCTCAATCTAATTTTTTTTAAATTTTTCTTTTTAGCCCATCGGGTCAATTTGCTCAGAAGGGCTATTAATTTCGTTTGGGCATTTTGCGTTAGTTGCACTATAAAAGGCGTATCACTTTTCAAATTGTTGTCACTAAATATTATCGCCCTGTGTTATAGTATTGAACGAAATTAAATGATGAAGAATCTGCATGAATATCTTCTTGCACTGTGAAAAACAACGGTACCTAAAGACATCAAATTTTGAATAACGTAGTCCTCCCTTCGAATATGGGCATCTGGAAGCCCAAATTTAGGGAATTTGTTTTATTATCTATTTCATACACACATTGGCAAATGAATTAGAAATCTCTGAGATTTTCATTCGAATGCATGCTAGGGATAAGTGTGCAAATTTTTTTGTTTTATGACGTTGGTTACACGTGGTTAGAATGTAATGAGTATAAGTAAGGTATGAGAGTCTTTTTCACGATGAATAAAATGAAATGGGAAAAAGATCTTTCACCATTTGAAAAAGAGTTTATTGTTGGTGGCCGTTAAGCAGGCGCCTCGATTTCGAAGACAGCAAATCTCACTGGGTCCTCAAAAGCAGCCATATGAAAGGTTTTCAAAACTTGGAATCAGAACCCACAGTCCTTCTCTAGAAGATGTAACGGCGATTCTAGCACAGTTTTCCAAGAGAGTGGCCGGTGTCGTCTCCGACGAATTGTACGGCAGAACAAGGACTCTACTGTGCTTCGATTGACACAGATGGTCAACAAAGGCTCTTCCCAAGAGATTTCAGCTCGAACTATGCTCAGGGAATTGCAGTGGATAGGAATGCATAGTCAGCTGCTTGTGAGAAAGCCACTCATTTCTGCCCGACATGCAAGAAAGAATTCGTTTGCAATGGTGTCGAGAAACAAGACACTGGACATCTGAGGATTGGAAACGGGTAATGTGGTCGGATGAATCACGCTACAGCTTATTTTGCACTGATGGAAGACGTCGAATTTGGTGAGAATCCCATCAAGCCATGAATCCATTTTGCCTTACTGGCACTGTACAAGGGTCTGGTAAGAGTCTCATGATATTGGGAATGTTCTGCTGGCATGGAAATGGTGTGGTTCACTGGACATCAGTCTGACTTCCATTCCCGAGCCGCCGCATAACCCGGATCTTAACCCCGTAGAAAATGTGTGGGATATGGTGGAAAGACACATCCCACAGCACTCTTCTCTTCCATCTAGTTTGCAAGATCTAAAAAGCTGCATAGCCAATACATGGTATTCTCTGGACGTAAATGCACTCCAGAAGCATCTAGACTGCCGTTTGGCATCTTTTGCACGGATGCCAAACGAATCAGAGCAGTCATCCGTGCAAAAGATGGTCCAGTAAAATATTGTTCTGGGGTTTCGAATTCATTGGCTAGTGTGTGTATTTTGTAAAACTTTAACGAATTTTGGATTAACATACCCAACAGTGTCAAAGCGAGCAATGTACTGCACGGGGGGGGTGAAGAAATTACCTCCAGAGCGAGACTGTGTATCGGAAATTCTAAAGATATGCTCTTTTTAAATTGCCGTTGCCGACATATTGCCGTTGAATTGAATTTTATGGTATAAGTGCGAAGAACGTGATACTTAATAAATAAAGGTAGTACACAAAACGTTTTAAAAAAAACGCCCCTTTGGGCGTAATATAAAATCTGAAAACTTTCAGAATTTTTTGGGGGGGAATGAGGTAGGTATATTAACTCAAAATCATCATATAAAACAAAAGAACCTGCAGTCAAGTAGCGGAAGCTAAATGAACATCTTGACATAGAATATAAAATAGAAGTGACGCACAATTTATAGAAGAAAGGGCAATTGAATAAGCAAAAGGAGTTAATGCCAACGAACGCTTTTATGATATGAATGATACCTATTGCCTAAAGTTACAAACTCTGGGCTACCTGCAAGGTGAACTCTGAAAACATATCACTAATTACCTGAGAACTAACCAAGCATTTAGCCATATGATGAAAAGCTATCTGGCGGAACTTCTCGCACATGAAACAACCATCGCAATTCATTGAAGGAAACAAAGACTGACAAAAATGATTGAGAATGTCAAAGAAAACATAAAAGAATACAAACGTTACTTAAAGCACTTAACGGAGCTATTTAAAAGGTTCTCTGAGAGAACAAAGTGGTCCTTCCGCATTGAGTTTTTATGGAGCTTGTCATTTGATTAATTTTTCTTATTATTGCTGCAAGTATTTTTGTTATAAAAGCCAGACTAAAGCGGATCGGTTTACTATTGAAAATTCCCAACTTCAAAAATTGTTTTAATATATTTAATTTACTACTTATTCTGTGCTTGCTTACATTAAGTTGCAAAATTTACTCGCTATGTCAATATTTTCTGGAACCATTTATTGCAGTTTGCAATTTCTAGCACTTTTTTTTTCAGTTCTCTGTTTTCCAGCATCATTTGTAACAATTAAAGCTGAAAGCAGTTTGCCGAGCTGAATGCAGTTCTAATGGACGCAGCGCCTTGTATTGTAGGTTAGTCCAAAATGCTAGAAATTGTACTCTTTGCACAGCCTCACACTGAAAAATTATCTTGGCACACATTTTTCACGTTGCATCAAGAATAATTCACTTGGCGAAATTCTTAATTTATAGTAACCTATTTTCCTTTCCCTTTTTTCACTGTGTCCGAGCAGTGCCCAA
>KK118071.1:273659-304571 GCA_000611955.2 Stegodyphus mimosarum | reverse complement strand
AAAAAAAAAAAAAAAAAAAACTGCGTTCATTCTTTCAAATAGTTTTAAAAAAGTGCGTCAAGCACATTTCGCGTTATTATCGCTTTTAACGAATACGCCAAATTACAAAACGCGCCAGTATATAAATTCACGTATATCTGGGGTAATTTTGAATAAAAAAACTCTTAATTTTTTGCATGTATGCCTAAAAATACACCTAATTTAAGGTAACGGTAAAAAATTTGTAAGTTATAATTCAAAAAGTTTTTCAAAAAATTTATAAAAATTACTTAAAAATACAAATTTTAAAAATAAATCAGAAAATGTGCGAATTTTATTTGAATTGAACCTAAATTTCGAATTGCGAAAGAAGGAGTCCAGTAAGCGTAATTAAAAACGAGGGATTAATAAATATATACCAAATTCAGTTAACTAAAAAGGAGCTAAAATTTTGAGAAGTAATTTTTTAAAAACTACTCGTCTGGTTTTTATGAAACTTGGCACTTTGGCATAATTTGAGTCATAAAATCGAAATATGGAATTTATCCCAAAAGGACAATTTGCCCAGAAGAGCTATTAATTTTGTTTTGACATTTTGCGTTGGTTCACTATAAACGGCGTTTCACTTTTCAAATTGTTGCCACCAAATATTAAAGCCCTGCATTATATTTAAAGAAACTTAATAATGAAAAATCTGCATGAATGTATGTATCTCGCACTGTGGAAAAACATCGGTGCCTAGAGAATCAAATTTTGAGTAACGTAGTCCTCCACCCGAATATGGGCATCTGGAAGCCCAAAGTTGGAATTTTGAATTTGTTTCATTATCTATTTCATGTTTTGTAAAACTTTAACTACTTTTTAATTAATAAACTTAATGATTTCAAAGCGAGTAATGGCAGCACTGTAAGGGAGGGAAACAAATTATCTCCAGCGCGGGAGACTGTGTTTCTGAAATTCTAAAGATATGTTGTTTTTAAATTATTTGTGATGTTGTCTTTAAATTGAACTTTATGGTTTAAGTGCGAAGAACATAATATTTAATAAATAAAGGTAACACACAAAAACGTTGGAAAAAAAAGCACTTTTGGGCGTAATATAAAATCTGAAGGTTTTCAGTTTTTTTTTTTTTTTTTTAATCCCTCTCTGTTATGCATATTATACAAATAATTCATTTCAAAGGGTAGCTGTTCACCAGAATAAGGTGTCTGTTATTGTAAAATGATTTACATCACTTTTTATCCTTTTTTTCAGTGCATATCAAAGTTGACGTATACTGTGTTACTTGATATGAAATCTATGTTATAAAATGACAAAAGTGTGTCATGATTTATGCATTCGCTGCGGTTAAGCTTTTAATTTCCTTCGCTTTTACAGATTGGTTAACAGTTCGACACAATAAGGATATTGTCATATGTGTTCTTTCGAATAAGGCAGAGATGCCAAAGCTATTTGCATAAAGGAGGATGTGCCTTCTTTGAAGATTTTCTAAAGAAAACTAGTTCGCAATCACATTAACGTGGTTTTCCCCATGTAATTCCCCCCTCCCATTTTAACGAAAATCACCCCCTACATTTCAGCCTGACTTCGAACCGTGTCAAACTACTAGCATTTAGCAGTCTTAGCTACTCATCCACTGGTAGGGCGTATTTTTAACGAAAACTCACTTGAATTTTATATCTGTGTCTTCTTGTGCTGTGAATAAAGTGAATGATGCATCACTGGTGCTACCTTCCTTATTATAGTTCAACCGTCTCAATCGCAACCCTGGCTGGCACTCTGCCAAACCACATAGACTCATCCAAAAGGGACGTTATTACTTGCTGCGACATGAAAGGTCACGAGAAAATCTTCTCTTCTTCGGAAAGAGAGATGCTGGAGGGAAAGAAAGTCCACATCGTTCCAACCTATTTTGAAAATAATTCGGTTTGAATGACGCATGCGTGTTTGCACTCATGGTCGCGGATGAGGCGGTCGAACTATACTAGCACATTCACGACGTCACAAGCCTAACGGGACCGCCATTTTCTTATATTTGAAACTCTTAAGAGAATAGTGAATTAAGTCAGATTGTGCACCATCGGTGTCTTTTTTACCGAGTTTTTTAGTGTCCTGTTCACCTAAAGTAAATTTTCAGTTTTGTGCACCGAAAAATCTGCTTTCCTTCCCGCTGGCCGAATTGCTTGTTTTCGCGTTGAAACTAATTTTAATTGTGAAAATTGTTTCTTCAACTGCTTTTAACTGTATTTGTTGTTTTATATTTTTCTGTATTTTACAATTTTTGGTGAAGATGTTTGGAATTTTTATGCATTTTTCCTCACCGCAAAGTGAGTTGAATTATTTGGAATGAGAAATATATCTTTAATGAAATTCGAGGAAATAAGTTTAAATGAAATGCAGCAAAAGTTGTGTATAATTTAATAAGCCATACTAGAAAGTCGCTCGGTAATCACAGCAGATTCCTTTTTAATGGATATATAATTCTTTACCCTCGCGGTCACCAATAACGTATGGCCTTATTGCCTTAAATTACCTTTTCGCTTGAAAAGATCATTTCCATTGGTACATCTGACCTATAAATGGCCAAAAGCCGTTTCGAAGCGAAAAAATGATATCGATTTTTCGGGGAAATGCATTATTTTTTCCCAAAGAAAAGGTTTATTGCAACCATTTTTCTCAGCCCAGATATCTTGGCAAAGTTTCTTAGAAATATTTGCTTTTATTGGGATTCAGACAATGAATAATCCTGTCGTATTTGAGGAACAGTTATTTGGAATTGCAAAAATGAGATAGAAGTTAACTTTTTTAGGCTTAACGATAAACGGTTTAATCTGAGTGTTTTGTAAAATATATTCTAATGAGAAATCGAATTAACCTTAGAAAATTTGAAATTAATATTGTTTTAGATCTTTTATATAATTAATTGATTGATTTTTAAATTGGAAATGCAGTATTTAACTGTCATCTTGTAAATAGTCAAAATATCTTAATACAATTAACCACAGATTTGCGTAAATTGCCTTCATGACATTCTACATTAACGAACGACTATGTTATTCGTTGCGCTAATTCGCTACTTGTATAGAATATCATCATTAATGCTTGTTTTCGCTAACGGAAACAAAAGCAAAAGCGATTTTTCTTCTTTTAAAAAAAAGAGAGAGAGAGAGAAATTGTTTTGGACATATTCATTTTGACAGCTGTCGAATACATTTCAATGATTTTTAGCCCAAAGGAGCAATTTTATCCACAAGGGCTATTGATTTCGTTTTTGCGTTGAAAACTTAAAAGCCTTGAATCACTTTTGAAATTGTTGCTACGAAATCTTATCGCCCTGTATTATGTTTAAACAAATTAAATAATGAAGAATCTGCGTAAATTTATTTATTTTTCTCGCACTGTGATAAAACAGCGGTGTCTAGAACCATCGAATTTTGATTAACATACGTTTCTACCCGAATATGGGCGTCTGGAAGTCCAAATTTGGAATTTATTTTATTACCTATTTCATATTTTTTACAACTTTTAACGAGTTTTAGATTAACAAGCTCAACGATTTCAAAGCGAGCAATGGCAACACTGTACGAAATAGATTTTTATCTCCAGCGCACGAAACTGTGTATCGGAAATTCTGAAGATATGTTCTTTTTAAATTATTTTGCGATATTGCCGTTGACTTGAATTTTATGGTTTTAAATGCGAAGAGCATGGCATTTAGTAAAGAAAGGTAACACACAAAACGTTAAAAAAAGCCCCTTTGGACGTAATATAAAATCTGAAAACTTTCAGGTTAGTATTGTTGCGTTTATACGGGTTCGTAGATTTGAGAGTATCCGATGAAAACACGATGCAGAACAATAAAAAGCACAATTTATTTACAAGAATCACTATTTACAGCACAGTTCCAAAATTACCTTTAAAAGCGTCGAAAATCTACATAAATACGCTGAAACAATCAGCAACACAGCTTCAGGCTGTAACTGTAAAGGTAGCTTCACGGCAACACTAAACTTATAATAAACACCGTGGAACAATCACCAATACACTGTCAAGCTATACTGTAAAGGTAGCTTCACGGCAAAGCACTATCTCGATCGCTTTCCGTTCACAAAACTCTCGCGTAGCTTAGCACTCACAGTAAACAGCTATTCTCACAATTAATCACACACTTCACAATCTGCCTGCTCTCAGAAACGCAAGGGTTTATATAGCTTTTCTTTAAGTTCGACACGTTTCGAGAAATATCTCGACAGGAAGTTATTCTAGAAGCTTCCCGATTGGACCATGGGATATCGCCAATTTGGTCGCCAAATGGGCGATAAAGTCGCCAATCTGGCAACCCTACCATACATTATTTTATGGCAACCCTAGTGCTATGCCGGAAAGCTTACATACAGGCGCAACCGCCGAATTTTTCGCAACAGTATTATTATTTACGTGACATCTACAACAACATCTGTACGTACAGAGTTAAGTATCTGTCCGTACGGAATAAGTACTATTATTTGCGTGACATCTGTACGGACAGAATAAAGGACTTTTTTTTCCAAAACGAATTTTAAAATAGATTTATTTTTTGTGACGTCTGTATGTACGTACGTATCTATGTATCTGGCATAACTCCAAAACGCATAGCCCTAGAACGTTGAAATTTTGTGGATGGGATTATTAAAAGACCTAGTTGTTCACGTCCCTTTTTCGTTGCAATCGGCCTCCCAAACATATATATAATATTCCCATTCTCTTACACGGCTGACTGCGCTCAGTATTTGTAGTCTTACATATTGGTAAATTGTACATTTTTTGCTTTTGTGGTTGAATTACGTTGTTCTTGTGTTCTATTTAAAGTTTTTATGCCTTTAGTTAATATGTATGCAATAGTTGTAGAATTATCTACAATTTAAAGGTTTAAGTATTGCTAAGCCTAACGAGGCTGCCGCTTGTTTACACTTGAACTGCAGTCAAGATGTTTCATGTTAGGTGACCAAGAGGCTTTATAAGATCATGAAGCTGCCTGAATTACTGTTAGATATCGGCACAATATCCTCAGATATAATGATCGTAATATCACTGTGTATTCTTTTCGGAATGTAGTTTCCTCTGAACAACATAATATTGTGCTTAGTGAAGTAGTGAATTAAGTTAGTTGGTGCACCAGCTTCATTGTCTTTTTGCTCAGTGGGATCGAAAATTAAGCTTCAGTTTTGTACACGGAGAATTTTGTCTTCCTGCCCGTTGGCCGAATTGCGTGTTTTTGCCAGGAAACTCTAATTTTAATTGTAGAATTTTTAACTGTAGTTGGTGTTGTAGGTTTTTCTGTGTTATAAGAAGATGTTTTGAATTTTTATGTATTTTTGCCGTGTCGCGAAGGGAGAACTGAATTGATTGAATGAGAGATATATCTCTAATGAAATTCGAGGAAATAAAATCAAATGAACTACAGCAAAAAATGGGCATAGTTTAATAGATCGTACAAGGAAGTCATGAGTTGCCTACATCAGATATTTTCTTTAATTGAAAGCTGCAAAGTGCAAGAGGGCTATTTGCGTAAGACGGATGCCTTAGTAGAGGACTTTCTAAGAGAAACCAGCCGGTATTTGCGTTGCATATAAGGAAATCCATGTGTAAGAAAATCATGATTTCGAACCTCAGTAAAAGGTTAATGAATGATTCTTTTCCCTCTCCGCTGAAGGGGTGAAAGAATATTGGGATATTGTTCGGAGAACGGCCTTGACACCAAAAAGGGAGAAACAGCTTACTGTGGTATGGCAGGCAATGGTTGTCATTCGATGACGTACTTCCTCTAGGGAGACAGCCGTAATACTTTTCCCTTGCTAAGGAATTATCTGTAGTATTACTTATTATCTGTAGTATTTATTATTAGTATTTATTATTGTAGTATAGCAATTAGTATTTATTACTGTAATATTTGATTATCTGTAATATTTACTTCTGTTGGCATGATGACATGTCGCCCATACCCTTAAAGAAGCCAGTTTGGCGCAACCAAGCCAACTTGGCTTGATTCGAACAATATCCGAATATTGAATTGATTTTATCAAATTTTTATTATTATTAATCCAAATTATTATTACTAACTTTAAACTCGCTTAATTTTCATATGATTACCCATGACTCTCAAAACACCTTCGAGTCTTTCCAGATAATAAGGCAAAAAGACACTAATGGTTTAAACAACTCCTTGCACCTACATGAATATATTCTTTGAAGTCACTAAGCATTAGCGTTTCCATCATCTTTAACCCGGCAAGACGCGCGTAGGGTGTTTGGGCACTCCACGCTCAGAAAAAATCGCCGGCAATCTTCCCTCATAATCCGAAATCCCCATAATCCATAAGTCCATCAGTAGCTGCCTCCAAGGCCATATTCTATACGCCTCGAATGAAAACGGCAAATTCCGAGCATTTATTGGGGTTTTAAGAACAGTTTGAGGTGTGCCGACACCCCACGCACGCTTTCGTGTTGCTATTTTCAGTGTGAGCCATGGGCGTGTTCAAATCGCTCTATTCGGTATTTTTCTCATTTGACGTATGATCAAGAAATGAAAAAGCTTCAAAAATTATTAGAGGAGGTTTCGTCGGATGAAGGTTCTGTAGAATAATAATTAGGAGACTCAGATAATAAAGATATATTTTGTGAATCAGAAGAAATTTGCGACTCTTCAGAATACATTCCTTGTAATCAAACTGAGTATTTTATAGCAAAAGATAAAATAGCAAACTGGCAGAAAGAACGCTTTCGAGTTTAAGGACGCATAGCATCCCATAATATCATAAAAAATTGCCTGGTAGTAGATATATATTTAAATGTGTGGCTTCACCCATCGATGTATGGAACCTGGCCTTTGCACTTTTAGATCCTCATTTGAAATCACGACAGAAACACAAGGGGCACAACGAAGATTCTCTTGATGAACCACAAACAAAGAAATGGAAATTAACTTACCGGAAATGTTACATGTGGTTAAGGGAAAAAGACAGAAAATCAAACACTGTACAGAGGCCGTTCGCACATTTTTTAGACGATTTTGGTAAGCGGTAATAAAAAAATCGTTTGCTGCAAAAGAAGTAATTGCAATTATACTATGTTTTTAAAAGTCAAAATTATCGTTTGGGGCTTGAAAGTTTTTTTTTTTATTCAAAATGGCGAATTTAACAAAACAGTGGTTCGAAGGCTACATTTACGCTCTTTCCGAAGAGAAATATGCATACTCCGTTGTCCAAAAACGATGTGAGAGTCATGGTTTTGTGATATCTAAAGCGTCGATAGGTAATATCAATAAGAAAGGAAAAAAACATCAAATTGGAGCCTCGAGTGGGACAAAAATTCCAAACAAGTATCCAAGGAAAAAACGGACATCTTCGACTATTGCAAAGGTACGTTGTTTAATGTTAAAAGAAAATCCCCTTAGTCAAAGGACAGTTGCAAAATCATTAAAATGCTCGATGTCCACTGTAAACAAAATGATAAACGTTGATTTAAATCTTAAGAAAGCGAAAAAACGCAACGTGTATCGTCTTCTTTCAAAGCATATCGCTCGACGCAGGACACGCTGCAGAATTCTGTATGAGAAACACTTATCCGAAGAAAAATGGAAAACGATTGTCACAATAGATGAAGCATGGGTGTATTTAAATGATTGTAACAAAAAAAGAGCCATTTATTATCATAAAAGGGGAGAAAAAAATTTAAGTACATGGTTCAAAGAATCGAAAGAAAGTTTTTCTAAGGGATTCATGATTGTTGCTGGTTTTTCTTATAGTGGCAAGCTAAAAATAAGGAGGGTGCAAAAAAATGTCAAGATTAACTCCAAATACTATCAGGAACATATTTTATCGCCAATTTTTCTGAATGAAATACAATCGCTTTAACCAGAGTGCCATTAATCTGTTAGACTCCATCAGGACAAAACTAGCAATCACACATCAAAATCCACTGTAAATTTCCTAAAAGAAATGGAACAAAAAACTGATATCCCTACTAAATCTCCCGATGTGTTACTTATGGATTTTTGTGCTTTCGGACTTTTAGAAACTGCATTATCCAAACGTTGTCCCAAAACCCTAACAGGTCTCTGGAAAGCTGTTCTAGAGGAATGGGATAGAATACCTCTTCTGAGACTTCAAAAGGCATTATTATCCTGGAAATTGCGGTGTCGGAAGATAGTTCAGAATAAGGGATGTCAAATAGAACATTTAAAACACCAGAATTTTATGTAATTTAGTTTTGTGAATACAATATTCTAAAAAATGTGCGAACAGCCTCTGTATATGCGAAGTGTAAAAATAATATACGTCAAGAGCACTGTCAAATAGAAGCTTCGTGTACAAACTGTAGAATACCTAGTGCTTCTTGAGCCTAGTTTATTTGAAACCTAGTTGTATAATTCATTGTTCGTATAATAATCTGCATAATTTGGATTATAATTGCATTCACAAATAAAAAACAAAAATTTCTGATAGAAATTAATGGTTCCTAGTCATCTGAAAAAATGTAAGTACTTTTGATTTATTTGCTATTGATTTTAAAATTAATATTATTTTAAGCTATTTTGTATAATCAATGTTGTAATTAATATAGAATGCATTCTTTTACTAAATTGCAATAATATGTTTCATTTGTACGTCACTTAATTGCTTGGGGTGTGTTGACACCCCTTACGCGTTCTCGTGTTACATAATACAGCGCGGGTCCTCCTGAGTTAATAGTTTTTATAAAGAAAAAATAATAATAATAATCTAGATTTAACTACTCTTGACTAGTACTGTAATTTTACCGAGGAACTGACGCTTTCCCTTTGTAATAAAACACTCCAACTTAAAATGATTAAACTTTTGTTTGTTTCTGCAATTATATGAGCCAACTCACTTAATAAGAGGGTGAATGGCATTGTTCTGACTCACCTTGTGTTCTCTTTATTGTATTCATCAACTTAACCTCACCCCCCTCCCTGCAGGACATCGCAATTGGTTTGTGGAAGATACTGCGTCATCCTAATGGACTCCCGTTTCCTCTTCTGTTATTATCATCGCTTATCTGTCTGTGAGCAGAGAAATTCTTGTCAGTGCACTTTCCTGACAGCAGTGACTTATTGATTTTCGTAGCAGATATTAAAAGTCCGAGTTTTTTGGCTTTTCTTGCGATACCTTCTTAGCATAGTGCGAGCTGTGTTTTATAACCCTTCTTTTTATAAGACAGGGAGCATGTTTTTATCTTGTAAACGTTAGATGGTGGGCACTTTTCTACATATTGTTTTTTTAGTGCAAAGGAGCGTTAGCTCAGAAGGGCTATTAATTTCGTTTTTTGCGTCGATTCACTGTAAATGTCGGCTCTCTTTTCAAACTGTTGCCACTAAATATTATCGCTGTGTGTTATATTTAAAGAAATTAAATAATGAAGAATCTGCATGAATGTATTGTTACGGATTTCATATTTATTTGGCTATTTATTTAGAATTGTAATTAAAATTGCTTTATTTTCCCGTGGCGAAAGAATCCTAAATTTTTCCTTTGCTTAACGATAGCAATGATCTAAGTAACAGTAATATTTATTGGTTTCAATAAACACTTTTCCCGGAACCGGAAATATATTGCTCTCGAGATTAGTGAGTTTTTTAGAGTTGCTGTCCAAAAAAACCAAAACTTTTTCCTGATACAGGCCCTGTCTTTTATCCTGCGAAAATGATGTAAATGAAAAAGAAAACTACAAAATGCTATGGAATTAATTGCAATTTTTTGTCCACTCGAATATTATACACTGCAGAGAGTTCATGTCAAAGTTGATGTTTCCAGTCTCATTTATCTGACAAAGGTCAGCACAACCCCACGACATTCCTTGTGGCAAGGAGTGAAATGCTCCTGCCGATGGCAAGAACCTTGAGCACCATATAAGTGGCAGTCCGACTGTAGCTGAGTTCCGACCCAATTTTGAGAGAGATCCCCCCGGGGGGGAAGGTATGAGCCCGTCCTTCTTCCCCTCCCACCCGCCCCTCGAGAAGACTTTCGGCTAGCCGCATATTTAGAGCGCCCTAATTTTGCCCAGACACTAAACATTTACAAACGTCCATGCCTTCTCCGGATTCGGACCCGGGCCTTCGGTACGACAGTCAATGTCGCTAACCACTGCGCCACCTGAGCGGCCATATCAACATTCAAGTATTAAGCTACATTCTAAAAAAATCAAATTGCAATTTCTTTTTCGCCTGTAGGGAATTTGATCTAGATTCGATTCTGAACGAATGAATTGGCCTCACGGTTAGATTTTTGGTTTGTCCTGTGTGTAACGTGAATACCAAGCAGTTTTCCTCAAAAAGTCCTCAGCGAAAGCATCCCTTTCAGAAGGCAGATAGCCTTATGAGAGATATGCCTTCGTGTAACCTAGCTGCTTTGTCATATTCGGGTTACCAAATCTACACTTTTTTTTTTTAATCGGATAGTCGAATTCCGGGCTTTGAAATCCTCCTATAAATTCGGAATAGAAATTGTGCAACCAAAAACTTCAGACATCGAACCAGACCACCAGTACATCCGCTGTTGTAAAAAGTATCTTTTTTAAAATTCGCAGGTGTCTAATAAATTTCCGTTAAAATGGTTCCAAACACTATCATCTTTTGTTGCTGACTGGAGCTGGCTTGGCTGCAGAAAGTGATTCTAGATCAACAGAGCGTTCATGTGCGTCCTTTTAGTTCCCTTTTGATTCCCGCGCTTTTATGATTTGTCCCCACCGTCGGAGGAGGAAAAACCTTTTAGATCTGTCACCGCTTTTGTCTGTGCCGATCATCAAGACTAAATGGGGTGCTCTTTAAACAGGGTTACCAGATCAAAAGTTTTATCTAAAGCCGAAACATCGTAGCGAAAATGCTAGGAAAGAGCCAGACTTATTTAAATATATCTGTCGTGCTGTTATCCCTGATAAGCTTCAGATCGGCGTTGTCAGTGCCATTAACTGAAGAAAGTAGAATCTGTGTCACAGTTTTTTTTCTTTTGTTTTGTTTCTGTAGATATAGTGAAGATATTACAGAATATTTATTTATTTATTTTTAACAGCAGGAGCTCTCCTCTAAATTCTGATAATGGGACGAAAAAGATTCAGTTGCATGCTTACTTCTCGCTTTTCTGTAACTGCAAACAAAAGAGAGAATAATCTCTGATTTGGTTTGGTTTAGTTCATTATGGCAAAGCACACTAGTGCTGTCGTGGAGGAAATTTTAAGGGAAAATGCCTCGTATACACGTCACGCATTGGGAAAACCACGAAAACTCCCATGCAGCTAGCTCCGTTTGCCTGGAATCGAACCTAGGTCGAAACTACCAGTGTTCAACGATTTTTCCGCTCGGCCGCTGGTGGACGAAGAGTCTCTGGACTAAACTACTAATTTAGTGTTATTGGAATAATTAATTAGTGAGCTGATTGCATGTTTCTATTCTGTGACTATCCATGTGTATAATGTCGGTACGAGCTAATTTCACTTAGGAAGGCCGCTCAGTGGTTAACGATGGAATAAGACCTCTCAGCACTGGTCTTGTCCTCATTCTTTGCATATAATACTCGGCACGACTTTTAATCTCTGTTAACGGTCTGACTGGAAGGGGTTAGAAGTTTCCACGGTTTTCCCTGTGTATAAGTAAATGCAGGTCAGTTCCCCACGAAAGCATCCCTTCTATAATCTCATTAAAACTTACCAGCGGCAGAGCGGTAAAGAACGGGTTGGTTGTATGGGTGTTTTCGTCGTTTTCGCCATGCGTAACGTGGATACGATCCAGTTTCCCTTAGGAAAGTTACCCACGAAGATGTGTCTCCTTCCCTCTTCGCAGAGAGCCTCAATTTCTTTACCATAATCAAATAAACCAAACCTGTAATCTCCAGGTAGATAGTTCAAAGGACGGATGCTGCTATGGTGGTTCTACTGCCTTCATATTTGTTGCTTTAAACGAACTAATCGTGAAACAAACAGCATTTTTCAACTTTTTATTGTGTCGCAATTCATCTGCACGTAGTTGCAGTTTATTATGAACTGCATGCGTTAAGTTGCTGTGAAGAAAAAAGATGGGAAATAAGAATTCTCAAAGTATGTTATGTAATTATGAAACACTAATATTATAATTTACCATTAACATTTATTTACTTATTATAAATTAATTAGTAATTATTAATTAATCTCAATATTTATACACCAAACGCAAACAAATACAAATCTTTAAAAATTTTCCCTGGGCTCCAAAAATTGTCTGCTCATGCGTGGACTACGAACTTTAGGAAATTGTACCTTGGAAAATCCATCACGAAAGCGTCCCTATCTTGAAGCAGAAAGCTTTTGTATGCTGTGCCGTAGAATGTAATAAACAGCTCTTACAAACATTTCGGAAGTTACAGATGCTGTGAATTCCATATTTTGATTTAGCTGTAACTGTTTTTATAAAGAAAAAATTTCTTTTGATACTAAAATGTTAAATAAGTTCCTTCGTTTAATTTCAGGAAGTGGTAGATATTTTTGCATGAATAAATATTTTCTTGAGAGCTATTTAAAAAATCTGATGCGGACCCCACATGATTTCCTTGTTCAGAATATTAAATTGTATGCAGTTTTTCCTGCATTTCGTTTAAACTTATATTTTCGAATTTCATTAGAGATAGATTTCTCATTCAGTTAATTCAGTTCTCCCTTTACATCAAAGCAAAACTTAAAATATCTTCATTAGAAATTCAAAAATATAGGAAAGCGTAAAACGGTAAATACAGTTAAAACAGTTTTTACAATTAAAATTAGAGTTTCTAAGCAAAAACAAGCAATTTGGCTGGCAGGCAAGAAGGCAGATTGTTCGGTGCACAAAACTAAAAGTTTATTTTAGGTCCCATTCGGCAAAAAGACACTGAATGTGCAAAAACGGACTGAATTCACAATTCTGCTAAGTTTCAAACGCAAACAAATATGGCTTCTATGGTAAAAAAAAATAGGCTTAGCCGCACTCAAACAACTTTTAAATTGCTGATAATTCTACAACTATTGCATGCAGATTAACTAACGGCATAAAAACCTTAACCGGAAAATAAGGACAACATAATTCAATCACTTTTTAAAGCAAAAAATGCACAATTTAGTAAAATATAAGAAAAAAAAAAACTGAGGTCACCGAGCAGAGTAACAGAATGAGTATATATAGTTTTGATGCTGTCGATGGCAACCAAAGAGGGAGGTGTACAACTGCATGTTATAGCAGTCCTATACATAAAATTTCAGCACTCTGAGGCTACTCGTTTTTGAGTTATATGCATATGTACGTACGTACGTGCGTAAAAACACAGTCGCTGTACATCCCGAAAAATCTTTTCTGATTTTCATTTTAAGTCATTTTTATAATCCGTTTATGAAAAAAGAGACCTTTATTCTGTCCTTACGTACAGAAGTCGCGCAAAAATATCGTTAAATTGCATTCGATAGCGATGGATATTTTCTTTGAAATATGATAATCGGAATTTTTCATAATTAGAATACTTCTATTATTTTGTACAAGGAAGTAAGAAATTGTATATGATTTTCATTAAACAATTTTAGTTTAAAAGAATAGAAAAGAAAAGAAAAAGGTCCAAGTAATTCACTGATGCCAACTGCTGAGGAAAGTAATATAGATTTCTAGATTTTGGTTCGAAACAGTTCAGTGTAGTAACCCTGTCCTGGCTCTTTCTCACTGAGGGGAAGTGCCTGAGATAATTCCATAAACTCTAAATGGTCGCTGGCATTTTGAGTGATGTATGCAATAAGTTAATTTCAGATTCCGGAAACATATTGTTGAAACGAACTTGCGCTAAAAGTTTAGTTGTATAATAAGAAACGTATAGGAATTTAGCGTAGCTTATATCGAACCCTTTATGTTACGAAACACAAGTTTGAGATTTCTCAAAGAGGAAGCAGTAAATGAAATGTTTATGTACAATAATGATGAAATATAAAAAAAATCTGATATATACACCACATGACTTCCTCGTACGGAATATTAAATTATACTCAATTGTCCTACATTTCCTTTAAACATACTGAATTAACAGTTATCGAATTTTGAATTAAATCTACTTCATCGATAGCACATAAACCACAATAGAATAAATGCACGCTTTTAAGTTCACTATATTTACCATAGCCACATTTCGGCGCTAGGTTCACTTAACAGCGTTACATCTCATTCATATTATAACTCAGAGTGAGCAAAAATTATAGCATGTGAAGAATTGCCGCAAGTTCTATTCAAATACTATAATAAATCTAAAACGATGTATAAAAGATATTAAAGAAATAAAAAAGGAACAGTTTTTCGCAGACGATTCAGCGCCGCTTACCTAATGCGCATGCCCTACTAATTAATTCAGTTCTCACTTCGCGGTAAGGCAAAAATAAAAATTCAAAATATTTTCATTGAAAATTGAAAGATATAGAAAAACATAAAAACACCAAGTACAGTTAAAGCAATTAAAAAAAATTTTTTTAAATTAAAATTACAATTTGTACGCAAAAAACAGCTAATAACTTAAATGATAATTCCAGAATGAATAAGCATAACTTCGTAATAATAAAAGAAGATGTCACTTTGTTGTTGCGAAGCTTAGTTTCTCTAGATTGGCAACAAATCCACTATTCTTCTAAGCTTGAAATCTAAACAAATATGTCCGCTATCATAACCAAAAATTAGGTTTAGCCGCACTGAAAAAACTTTTAAATTGTTGATAATTCCACAATTATTGCACGCAGGTTAACTAAGGGCATAAAAATCTTAACCGAAAGATCAAAACAACATAATTCAATCATTTTTAAAGCAATAAATGCCCAATTTACAAGCTTATCAGAATAAAGAGCACTGAGCGGAGTAACAGAGTGGATATATATATATACAGTGTCTCACAAAAGTGATGGGACACTTGTGCTTTACAAAAGGAAACCGTAATAAAATAAATTAAAAAAAATGTACAAATTTTTGTGCGTGTGCTTCATACTTAAATTTAGTAACAATTATTACATAACTTACATTTTCTCAAAATATTTAAATTAATAAAAATACAATTGTTTAGAACGGAGACAAAAATGGCTCACATAAGTGATGGGACACCATTAGACTATGCAACAAAAATCGTCTAAAAATATTCTTTTGGGTTTTTATTTTTACTCAAAAGCAATTCGCAATAATTTATAAAATAGTTTGCATTATTTCTTTCCAGTTTGTTTTGGAATTTTTGTGTTTTTTAGCTCTGTGCAGCCATGAATGCTAAACGAAAAGAAACTTTGCCTGAAATTCGAAAATTAGTTATTAATTTGCATATTGAACGTGGAAAATCTATTAGAGAAACTGCTGAAACAGTTAACTTGAGTCATTCAACAGTTTTCAATATCATTAAACGATATAAAAAGAATCATATGATTCAGGATAAAAGAAGACCTGGCCGACCATCAAAGCTATCCAATGGAATAAAGCGAATTATCGTTCGAAATATTAAAAAAAATCCAAGAATGAGTGCTCCTAAAGTTGCTGCTGATTTACAAGCATTATATGGAGTAATTGTTAATCCTGAGACTATTAGAAGAGTAATTCGATCTACTGGATATCACGGTAGAGCAGCCAGGAAAAAATTCTTCGTAAGTGAAAAGAATAGAAAACTCAGACTGGCTTTCGCAAAATCCAACATAAATAAGAATTCTGATTACTGGAATGAAGTTATATTTGCTGATGAGAGTAAATTTAATATATTTGGTTCTGACGGTAGAATCTTGGTGTGGAGAAAACCCAGGGAAGAATTTCGCAAACAGAACTTGGTGCCAACAGTAAAACATGGTGGAGGAGGAGTTATGGTATGGGGGTGTATGTCGTCCGCTGGAGTTGGTAATCTTGTTTTTATTGACAGTATAATGGATCAGTACAAGTATATTGGCATATTAAATCAAAATTTGAAATCTTCAGCACGAAAATTGAACCTTCATAACGATTTTAAATTCTACCAGGACAATGACCCAAAGCACACTGCTTTGAACGTTAGACTCTGGCTGCTGTATAACTGTCCTGAAATAATAAAAACACCACCACAATCTCCAGACTTAAATCCCATAGAGAATATTTGGCAAGAATTGGAATCAAGAATTCGCAAACACACCATTTCTTCAAAACAACAATTAAAATTGGTGCTTCAAGAAGAATGGGGTAAAATCACTCCAGAAATCACAAAAACATTATTCGAATCCATCCCAAGAAGATTAAATCATGTTTTAAAAGTAAAAGGAAATCCAATAAAATATTAAAACCTTTTAAAAGTAAAATTTTTGGATAAATATTTGGTGGAAAAAAAAGTGTCCCATCACTTATGTGAGCCATTTTTTGCTCCGTTCTAAACAATTGTATTTTTATTAAATTAATATTTTAATATTTTGAGAAAATGTATGTTATGTAATAATTGTTACTAAATTTAAGTATGAAACACACCCACAAAAAATTTTTACATGTTTTTTAAACTTATTTTACCACAGTTTCCTTTTGTAAAGCACAAGTGTCCATCACTTTTGTGAGACACTGTATATATACATATATACTTTTGGTCCAGCCAATTGCAACCAAAATGGGAGGTGCACATCTACATGTTGCACCCCTATATACAAAATTTCAACGTTTTGAGGCTACTTGTTTTTGAGTTATACGAGATACATACGTACATATGTACGTAGGCATTCGATAGCGGTGGATAAACGCCCCGAAAAAATTTCTTCAGAATCCATTTTAGATCAGTTTTATAATTATTTGGAGGGGAAAAGAGTGCTTTATTCTGCCCTCACGCACAGATGTCACTCAGAAACATCGTTAAATCACATTCGATAGCGATCAAAATAGACATTTTCGTTGAACTATGGTACCCGTAATTTTCGCGAAATTACAATGCTTCCTTTTTACTTCGTACAAGGAAGTAAAAATATGATATGCATGAAAATTATGAATGGTACTTAAAATACATGACATTAAAACTAATAATAAAATGAAGTAAAATTATCCACAACGGATATATAGTAAAAAATACATAAACTGTAATAATAAAATATAATGCATTATTTACACAAAATTATATAACAATATGACCAATATGCTGCGTGCGCACGGGTTCGTAATAGGCTGAATTCACACAGAACCGATGATACCTTAATTTATACCAGAAGAATCACTTCACAATTCTGGAACTTTACACAAAAATAGTCGTACAACGCTACACAGTATCAACAACTACAATCAGTAGTTACACGTCAAACTACTAAGAACGTTAAACACACCGCAATGCAAATCGCATCTAAAAGGTTATCTCAGTACTCCGAATTCAGCTGTGAACTTTAACAGCTGCTACGTAGAAACTGATGCTCGCTCCGGTCTTATATAGTTTTCCACCGGCCGCCGAGAAATTTCTAGTACTTCACGAAATTACTGAAAGGCATATGAGATCCGGATGCGGTTACAGCTACATATAGCATCTGTCACAGTTATTCAATTAATTACAATATCCGTTACTGTTATACAGGGATCGAACCAAAAATGTCGTTGCGACAAAAATTAGTCACCAAAACCATCGCCAACTTGGCGATATCTCCCCAGTTTAGCGAGACAGCCATCTGCTCAATGTTAAATAGACTTGGTCCCGTATTCTTACTTTTCTGGCAAGCTTCGCATCTTTAGATTTTACATGTTATATTATACCAAAAAATAAATAAAATACATATGACAATTTCATGAAAATTATTTATATATGTACAAAATTCGTAACAAATTTTAGGACTCTCTGGTCCATCTTGTAGTGTAACAGCTGAGATATGTGTAGAAACCACATAGGAGAAGGGTAAAAGAACCCTTTATTAACTCTTATAAAATTCACAATGCGTCGACTTGACGCTAACACATTACGCCTCACTCGGGCGGTAACTCAAATAACAAGAACTAAACTAAAAAAATTTGAAGATGTTAACAAGTAGTAGAATTACGCTACAGGGCTCAGACTATCCTATTGCATAAAACAGCGTCGAAAATTTACTGACAGCAAAGTAATAGCTGTTACGCCACGTTAACCAGCAATGAATGCTAAGCAGAAGCTCACGCTACAAAGGCATAGCGTTCGCCTGCACTCTCTAACTTTCCCTTCTAGATCTTGGTATTTAAACCTTTTCTCCTCGAAGAAGAATTTGCATAACTTCCCCTTGTGCTATCAAATTTAAATATTCTGGCATTGATAATTAGGGGAAGGAAGGGCTTATAGGAAAGAAAATATAACTTAAGCTAAATAGGTTATTTAAAATAAATATAAATCCCTGCAAAATAATTAATATAACAACACTAATAAACATATAGTTAAAGGAAGTAAAGACTGCTTTTATATTTTATTTCAACTTTTTTTTTTTTTTTTTGTCTTACAAAGAAGTTTCATTTGTCAAATGATATATTATGCATTATCTTCAACAATATCTTTTTACTAGTTTCATAAGCACCCTTGAAAAAGTCAAATCGAAAACCTGGGATAGTGCTTGAGGGGCACGATTCCGATTTTTAAATGCTTTACCCTGTAGAAAATGCCGCAGAGGTCGGAACAGATGGTAAGCTGATGGGGTCTGATGAATACGGTGGGTTAGGAAAAACTGTTTAGTTGAATTCATCGATTTATTTTTTATTTTTATTTTATTTTATTTTTTTCGAAGGGGGTCATCCTTGCATTGTGTGGTCTAGCACTATCTTGCTGCAGGCTGTCTGCATGGTTAGTTTTCGCGCTTTTATCTGAATGTAACGTGAATACGAGTCACTTTCCCTTTAAAATCGTTCAAGCAGGCATCCATTCCGTCACGTAAATACCTCTCGTGTGCATTGCTATATTCGAATAACCTAACATAATGTAAACATTTGCAAGCTTTCCAGAACTATGATAATATACATTAAGTATATACCTAAGGAAAATAATGTCACTGACTAATACACTGAAGAGAGCCATGTTAATATGAATTCAGGATAAGCAAAATCTAACTTCCGTATGTATGTATGTATCTCGCTTAACTCGAAAACGAGTAGCCTCAAAACGTTGAAATTTTGTATATAGGGCTGCTATAACATGTAGATGTGCACCTCGCATTTTGGTTGCAATCGGCAGCACCAAAAGTGTATAAATATATGTATATATACATCCACTCTTTTACTCGGCTCAGTGAGCTCAGTTTCTTTAATCTCGTAACTTTGTAAATTGTGCATTTTTTGCTTTAAAAATGATTGAACTATGTTGTTCTTATCTTGTCTTTAGTTAACCTGCGTGCAATAATTGTAGAATTATCAACAATTTAAAAGTTTTTTAAGTGCGGCTAAGCCTAATTTTTGGTTATGATAGCGGACATATTTGTTTACATTTCAAGCTTAGCAGAATAGTGGGTTTGTTGCCAATCTAGACAAACTAAGCTTCGCAACGACAAAGTAACGTCTTCTTTTATTATTGCGAATTAAATTATGCTTATTCATTCTGGAATTATCATTTAAGTTATTAGCTGTTTTTTGCGTACAAATTGTAATTTTAATTAATTTTTTTTTAATTGTTTTAACTATTGGTGTTTTTATGTTTTTCTATATCTTTCAATTTTTAATGAAAATATTTTTAATTTTTATGTATTTGCCTTACCGCGAAGTGAGAACTGAATTAATTAGTAGCGCGTGCGCATTAGGTAAGCGGCGCTGAATCGTCTGGGAAAAACTGTTCCTTTTTTATTTCTTTAATATCTTTTATACATCGTTTTAGATTTATTATAGTATTTGAATAGAACTTGCGGCAATTCTTCACATGCTATAATTTTTGCTCACTCTGAGTTATAATATGAATGAGATGTAACGCTGTTAAGTGAACCTAGCGCCGAAATGTGGCTATGGTAAATATAGTGAACTTAAAAGCGTGCATTTATTCTATTGTGGTTTATGCTCTATCGACGAAGTAGATTTCATTCAAAATTCGTTAACTGTTAATTTAGTATGTTTAAATGAAATGCAGGAAAATTGGGTATAATTTAATATTCCAGACAGGGAAGTCATGTGGTGTATATGTTACGGTGAAACAACGAAATCTGGAGAATGTCGACTTTCACCGGTGAATGTCAACATTCACATAGTCGCTTGGTGTATGTCCGAAATATTTTCCAAATACTCTTATTTCTGACTTACACCAGTGAATGTCGACATTCACCATGTACTAATGGTGAATGTTGAATATATGAGAATATTATATTTTCTTCTCCGGAATTCAGTCGCGAAAAAACACGCAAGTACTTAAAACACACGATACATTCAAAAGGAGAAAGGAAAATAATAGAAGTTAAAAAACTTACTTAATTATACAGTACGTAGTAAAGGAGAAAATAAAATCATAGTCATAAAAAACTTACTAAATTATGTGATTCAAATCTGATTAATGACAACAACTTAAACTATTACGAGCCTTTGAATTGCACAAGAGGCCCTCGCTTTTACAACTGCATTTATGGGAAACAGCCAGTCGCCTCTCTTTTCGACCTACAGAGCATATCTGTGATTGTCGACATACACCGGTGAGGGTCCGAATGTACAAGCATGCAATGTTATATTCGATCTGTCACCGACATATTTGGTGAATGTTGACATTCTCCGGTGAAAGTCGACATTCTCCAATTTCGATCTTTCACAGTAACATATACGTCAGATTTTTTGAACGAGCAAAGGTTTTCATGCGCAAGCTACAAATGCGTATTCAGATGATTGAGATAAGTCATTTTTAGCCCAAAGAGGCGTTAGCCCAGAAGGGCGATTAGTCTCGAAACGGCATTTTGCGTAGATTCACTACAAACGTCTTATCACTTTTGAAATTATTACCGCCAAATAGCCCTGTATTATATTTAAAGAAATAAAATAATGAAGAATTTGTATGCATGTATCCTATGTTTCTCGCATTGTGATAAAACAACGGTATTTACAGCCATTAAAATTTGAATAATGTAATCTTCTACCAGATCATGGGCACCTGGAAGCCCGAATTTTGAATTTCGAATTTGTTTTATTGTATGTTTCATATTTTTTAAACTTTAACGAATTTTTGATTAAGAAACGCAACGATTTCAAAACGAGGAGTGGCAACACACTCTACGGAATAAAATATATTTATCTCCGGCGCGCAAGATTGTCTATCGGAAACTGAAAAGATATGCTGTTTTTAAATATTTTAGCCCAAAGTGGTGTTAGCCCAAATGCTCTCGAAAAGTGTATATGTGTGTAAATGAAAAAAAAAAAGTAATATAAAATCTGGTGCTGTCAGATTTCTATATTATTATTTTTTAAGCTGCATTCATAGCTGTATTTATTGTCCTGAACAGGAACCAAAAATTTATGAGAAGCTTTTAAAAGCTGTGGGAAAAAAATTACAACGCAAATTTTTGAAGGTAAGAAATTTTTCTGTAAAACAATTAGCATCTGTGCGAGGTTGAATTTGCCTAATTTGGAAGCAATAGGGATTTGCAAACTTAAATTGGTATGTTTTATAATGTAAGAATTCTTATAACTATATTCCTAAATTACCTATTTTTAAAACGTTAAGGCAGACATCGAAAGAAGATTGGTAGTGTCTATTTGATGGTGTCGGCTAAGAACACAATGCGCAAAAAAGGGGGGGGGCGGACAGTTCTATATCTTCCGTTCTACTGGGCCAATTTACGAAATTCAAATTGCTTTCTTCATGTCTCGAAAGTGCGACTTAGGATATATATTAGATTTATATATAGCGTAATTCTAACATGGGCATTTTGACACAAAATCGGACTTTTTCTGAAATGACATGCCAACTTTTTTCCATATTTCGATTCTACGACTAAAATTAGGCCTAAGTATTAAATTTTGTAAAATCTGGTGCGAAATTTACGGAGAAATTCAAAAATTTATCTTGGCGTATTTTTCTCAGTTTTCACCAAGAATAATTCACTTGGCGAACTTCTTAATTTACAACAACCTATTTTCTTATCCTTTCCATTGTGCAGGAGAGGGAAAAAAAGTCACATCGTTCCTTCTTTCAAATAATTTTAACAAAGTGCGTAAACCAAATTTAGCGTTATTATCGCTCAAAAACAAGATGCCAAATTTCAAAATACTCCAGTATATAAATTCACGTATATCTTAGAAAATTTTGAAAAAAAAAAAACTCTTAATTTTTTGCTGGTGTTCCTAGATATGCATCTACTTTAAGACGACGTTAAAATTTTTATAGGTTATAATACAAAAATATTTTCGAAAAATTTATAAAAAATATATGAAAATACAAATTTTAAAAATAAATCATAAAAAATGTACGAATTATATTTGGATTAATCCTAAATTTCGAATTCTGGTAGAAGAAATCAGGTAAGTTTAATAAAAAAAAAAATAAATAAAAAACAGGATTAACAAATATATGTCACATTCAATTAACATTGGCGAGCTAAAATTTTTTGACCTAATTTTTAAAAAACTACTCGTGCGATTTTTCCAAAACTTGGCAGTTTGGCATAATTTGAGACGTAAAATCGAAATATAGAAACAAAAATTTATACGTCATTTCAGAAAAAGTCCGATTAAAGTATCTATGTTTGAATGATGATGTATATAAATCTAATAAGTCTAATATACTAATCTAATAGTGCTTCCGAGACATGAAAAACGCAAGTTGAATTTCGTCAATCGGCCCAGTAGAACGGGAGATACAGAACTGTCCCATTTTTTTTTACTCCTAAGGGCTTTGTCCCTGAAGGACTATTGTTTTCGTTTTGGCAATTTGCGTTGATTCAGTATAAATGTCCGATTCATTTTCAAATTGTTGCCACCAAACATTATCGCCCTGTATTATATTTAAAGAAATTAAATAATGAAGAATCTGCATAAATGTATAATGTTTCTCGCTTTAGGATAAGAATAACATACCCTTCCAAACAATGACCTCCAGGCATTATTTGCCTGCAGAACTACGATGGAGAGCCATTGAGAGACTAGAGGCAATACAAAGTCAGACAGAAGTGGCCAGATGGCTAAATGTGAGTCCTTCTGTGGTTCATAGACTTTGGAGGCAATTTCAAACCACAGATTCGGCATATAGGAGGTTCCGCCAAGGACGGCCAACTGCTACGACGAGCGCCGATGACCAATATTTGACATTATGTGCACGCAGGAATAGAACCGCTATTCCGACTCTTCTTAGATCCTCCCTTGCCGCAGGTTGGTGTCAACGTCAGCTGTGCGTAGAAGGTTTCACAAAGGGGCCTGTATGCGAGGCGACCAGCCATTTGCGTGCCGCTCACGTCACTCCATAGGAGGGAACTTTTGCAGTGGGCACGACAACATGTCCACTGGACGCCTGATCAATGGAGGGATGTTCTCTTTACGAATGAGTCCAGGTTTAGTCTAGAAAGCGATAGTAGGCGTTATTTGATATGGAGAGAATCTGGAACCCGTTATCATCCGTCAGACATCCATGAAAGTGATGCATACTGAAGAGGCAGGGTTTGTGTATGAAGTGGCATCTCTTTGGGTGGACACACAGACCTCCATGTCTTTCCAAGGAGAACCGAGAATGCTCCGGTTTATAGAGATGATATCCTTGATGCTTATATGCGCCCATATGCCGGGGGAATAGGGGATGCTTTCCTGTTACAGGACGACAACGCAAGACCATACAGGGCTCGCATCGTAGGTCTCTGTGGTTCATAGATTTTAGAGACAATTTCAAACCACAGATTCGGCATCTAGGAGGTTAAGCCAAGGACGGCCAGCTGCTACGACGAGCGCCGATGACAGGTATTTGACATTATGTGCACTCAGGAGTAGAACCGCTTTCCAATTCTTATATCCTCCCTTGCTGCAGCCACCGGAAGGTTGGTGTCAACGTCAACTGTGCGTAGAAGGCAAACGAAGGTGGTCTGTATGCGAGGCGACCAGCCATTTGCGTGCCGCTCACGTCACGTCATAGGAGGGTCCGTTTGCCGTGGGCACGACAACATGTCCACTGGACGCTTGATCAAGGGAGGGCTGTTCTTTTAACGGATGAGTCCAGGTGTAATTTAGAAAACGATAGTAGGCGTTATTTGGTATGGGCAGAACTTGCAAACCCGTTGTCATCCGTCAATCATCCGTGAAAGAGATGCATACGGAAGAGGCAGAGTCTGTGTTTGGGGGTGGCATCTCTTTGGGTGGACGCCCAGACCTCCATGTTTTTCCGAGGGGAACCGTGACTGCTCAGGTTTATACAGATGGCATCCTTAATGCTTATGGGCGTCCTTATGGCGGGACAATAGGTGATGCTTTCCTGTTAGAGGACGACAACGGAAGACCACATAAGGCTCGTATCATAGATAATTATCTTCAACAGGAAACAGTAATGCGCCTGGAGTAGCCAGCTCTATCCCCGGATTTGAATCCTATCGAGCACGTTTGGGATGCTTTAGGGAGACGTCCAGCCGCTCTCAGTCTGGCGCCTCTGACCTTGCCGTGCTTGCAACTGCTTTGCAAAAGCAATGGCTCTCGCTTGCTATGGAACTGATAGACCGCATAATTGAAAGCATCACACATCGCTGTATGTGCTGTATTGCTTCTAGAGGCAATCTTATTCCACAGTGAAGGTATTTTTCCTATAGCAAACTGACACCTTCGATTTGTTCATTTTATGCATGTGCTAATTTCTAAACTACCATAATTGTGTGGTAATTTCTTTTTATGTTATTCGATACCTTACTATGTGTTGTATATTGTGGGTAAGTTTCATAAATTTCTACATGTAACTTTTTCAGTAATCGTGATTTTTGTGATTTTTCGTTAATTTGTGATAACCAGTGTATTATTGAAGTGCTGGTATATTTGCTTTAAACAAGGTGGGTTGTGCGTTAGAAAATGAAAGCTTTTTAATCGGGTTTGGTCAGAATCTTAATTCAAAAGCTATGACGGCTCTTTTTTAACACGTTCTCACAGATAGGTAGTAGTAATTTGAGTTTAAGCAAGTTTCATGTCTCTTCGAGTTAGCTGAAACTCTATTCTTCAATCTTTAAATCGGAATCCGTTAATTGGTACTTTTGAATGAGGTGTATGAAATGAGTGTTGCAGGGATGCTGATGCACGAGAGCGTGACTATAGCGGAAGTGGTCGCAGTCACGGAAGCTGCTAGATCTGACCCCCACCAGGTGGTTGGTTAACCTATCGTGTGGTGTTCGCATTGCGCTACGCATCTTTTTCTAACAGTCCTCATCGAGAATTTTCTTCTGGACCCCTTTGCCTTCAGGTCCGCTAAACTTATCGGTGTTATTGTTTTGATGTTTATTCTTCGTGTGTTGTATTTTGACACAGTTACAGTTGGTATTTTTTTTTAAATATCAAACAGTTGTTAACTGCAATTCCTTCGAGAGGATTTCTTTTGGATTTATTATATAAAGTAAGTTTATTTATACTTCTGTGCCTTTTAAAAGTTAATTTATATTACTGAATTGACAAAATGGAACAAATTCTGATTTGCTAAGAATTTAAAGAAAGAAATTTTTAAGAGTCGGGTTATTGGTTAAAAGTGTCCTTTTCTCAGATGGTTTCAGACTTATAATTTTTAGATTGTTTTCAAAGAATTAGCGTTTTTAGAGTAATGGATTCAATGGAATTATACATTTTGTTGAAATCATTTTTACTAGCTCAAAATTAATAAATGGAAGATATTGCATCCACTTATTCTACTCATACGTGAGGGTTCATATGAAATCGAATCCATAGTTTAGAAGGGAATTATATAAAAATTACCAAGAAAGCTTAAAACAGATCTTTATCGCCTATAGAAATCATATGCGTCAGAACATCCATTATAAAAAATCGTATGCGTCGCAACATCCATGAATGTGAGTTCTGTCTTATGCCTGGCCCATGCTGGCGCGGCCTATTGCTGGTAAATTCGCGGAATTATTTTCGTATATAAGTGAAAATGTGTAACTTCAAAAGGAATATTTCCAGCAGTGTGAAGGAATATGTCACTCTTTATAAATTAGACGTCGAGAGCAGAAGTATTTTTACTTCCTTGTACGAAGTAAAAAGGAATTATTGTAATCGCGAAAGATTTCGGGTATCATATTTCAACATAAATATCCATTTTGACCGCTATCGAATGCAATTAACGATGTTTTTGCGTGTCTTCTGTACGTAAGAACAGAATAAAGGCCCCAAAAAATTATAAAACTGATTTAAAATGAATTCTGAAGAGATTTTTTCGTGGCGTCTGTACGTACGTATGTATGTATCTCGCATAACTCAAAAACGAGTAGATTTAGAGCGTTGAAATTTTGCATAAAGGACTGCTATAACATGTAGATATGCACCTCCTATTTTGGTTGCATTCGGTCGCACCAAAAGTATATAAATATCTCTCTGTATATATATATCCACTCTGTTACTCGGCTGAATCAGCTCCGTTTTTTTATTCTTATAGGTTGGTAAATTGCGCATTTTTTGCTTTAAAAAATGATTGAATTATGATGTTCTTATCTTCCAGTTGAGGTTTTTATGCCTTCATTAAATCTACGTGCAAGAATTATAGAATTATCAACAATTTAAAAGTTGTTTAAGTGCGGCTAAGCCTGATTATTTTTCCCGTGGAAGCCATATTTGTTTACATTTGAAACTTAGGATAGTAGTGGATTTGTTGCCAATCTAGAGAAATTAAGCTGCGGAAGAACAAGGATAACGCCTTCTTTTATTATTGCGAATTAAATCATGCTTAATCCATCAGAAATTTATTCGAGGAAATAAGTGTTTAAGATTTACTTCGTAATTTATAATATAGATATTTTGAGTTTTTATTTATATTTCGTTTGTCGCGAAGTGAGAACTGAAGTAATTGTATGAAAAATACTGAATCATCTGTGAAAAGCTGTTTCTTTTTTTTTTTTTTTTTTTTTTTTTTTTATTTTTTTTTTTTTTTTTTTTTTTTGTTTCTTTAATTTCTTTTACACGTCGTTTTAGATTTATTATAGTATTTGCATAGAACATGTGGCAACGATTATTGTAATCGCGATTATCTAATTCGCGAATAATTGTTTCGAAGTTGTTCAGATGATATACATAGTTTTTGTGCATTCTGAGTTATAAAATAAATGAGATGTAACGCCGTTAAGTGAAGCTAGTGCCAGGGTGTCGCTATGGAAAACAAATATAGTGAACTTTAAAGAGTGCATTTATTCTATTATGGTTTATGCGCTAAAGATGAAGTAAATTTAATTTAATTCAATAAGTTTAAATGAAATGCAAAGTGTGCATAGTTTAATATTCCGTACAAGAAAGTCATGCGGTGCGCACATCAGATTTTTTATCAATGCATAATTTCTAAGAAATTCAAGCCTCCGTTTTTGCTCTTCATCTGTGCTCCCAAAGTGATTTCTACGGATCACTAGGGGTCTTTGTTGACCGCTGAAGGGAACACGACTTCCTTGTGCGGTCTATTAAATTATACGCATTTTTTTGCTGCACTTTATTTAAACTTATTTCCTAGAATTTTTATTAAAGATAAATTTCTCATTCAATCAATTCAGTTCTCGCAAAAGGCAAAAATACATATAAACTCAATCTTCATTAAAATTCATAAGATAGAGAAAAACCTAAAGTACCAAATAGAGTTAAAAACGGTTTTTACAATCAAAGTTCTATGCAAAAACAAGCAATTCGGCCAGCGAGCAACAAAACAAATATTTCCGTGCACAAAACTGCAAGTTTTTTTTGGTCACACCATGAAAAAATATTGTGAAGTTGGTGCACCAGCTGACTTAATTTACTATTCTACAAAGAGTTTCAAATGTAAACAAATGGTGGCTTCTTTAGGATTAACACCACTTTTAAATCGTTGGTAATTCTTCAACTATTTCATGCAGATTAACTAAAAGCAGAGAAACCTTAATCGGACATAAGAACAATATAATTCAATCACTTTTAAAGCAAAAAGACGCGCAATTAACCGAAATATAAGAATAAAAAAACTGAGCTCGCCGGTGGGGTAACATACTGGCAGTAGGTATTGTTGCATATATATACATTTGGTGCGACCGATGGCAACGAAAAAGGAGGTGCGCAACAACATGTTATAGCAGTCCCATATACAAAATTTTAATGTTCTACGGCTAGTCGTTTTTGAGTTATGCAAGGTATATACACTGGTGTGCAAAACTTTAACAAAAGGTGTTCTTTTTGCCATAACTCCACATGAAATTCAGAAATGAAAGACAGCATTTTGTATTTAAACGATGACGAAAGCACAGTTGCGCAAAAAGGAATGCAAAGCATACAGTATGGCATCAAGCAAAAAAAAAAAAAAAAAACTCTATTGAACTCATAGTATTGTTTCACATGATTGTCTCTACAAGAGGATGAACAACAAGCAGATGTACCTTAGTATGGTATATGCCCTTCCCTTACTGCAACGGTTGCTTCGCATCGTTTCTCCATACTTAGCACAGATTGTCTATCAGATTTTGAGGTAAGAGTGCCCATTCCTCAATCAGCATCTGTTTCATTTGTTGGGTGTTCCCCGGAGGATGTAATCGTGCCGAAAGACGTCTCCCCAAAGCATCCCACACATGTTCTATGGGATTTAAATCAGGAGAGTACGCTGACCAATCCATTCGAGTGATATCTTCACTTTCCAATTGCTTCTGAAGAGTAGGAGTCCGTGTCGCCGTGCATTGCCATCCGTAAAAACGAAGTCTGCTCCAATGACATCTCGGAATAGACGCAGATGGGAAAGGATCACCTCCTGACAATAGCGATCTTCGTTTACAGAACATGTATCGAAAATGTGGAGCTCTGTCTGCTCGTTTAGCATAATGCCTCTCTAGACAAGAACTCCAGGACGGTGCTTTCCGTGACGATACTGGGATGAAACAGAGTCCCGACCTCTCTCCAAATCAACTGGCGTTGAGAATCGCTTGTGGACGACTTTCATCCATAAAGAGGACGCGACTCCATTAATGAGATGTCCAGTTTTTGTGCTCCTTGCACCACTCTAAACTGTGGCGGCGATGAGCAACTTTCAAAGGGATGCAACATTCAGGACGGGGGCGAATGGGCCATTTTTGTGAAAGCGTCTGAACACAGTACACCGCGACACTTGTCGCCCCGTTGCTGTACACAGTTGCTGAGCTGTGACGTTTGCTGACTGGTTTCGGGCTCTTTTCGCCTGCAGGACGATATATCGGTCATCTACGGCAGTTGTTTTCTTGGGGCGGCCACCACCAAACTTTCTAACAGCTGTTCCTATGGTTTGAAAGGCTTTCCAAGTGCGCGAAACGACACTTTTGTTGATCCCGAACTCTCGAGCTACACTAGTCACACTACGCCCCTCCTCCAGCTTTCCGATCATTCTTCCACGTGTGAAGTCGTCCAGGTGATTTCTTCTAGCCATATTTCACGAAAGAACTCACACTTGCAGCGAATGTCTTTAATTCCGTCTCCGTCCTTCCTTTTATTGTAGAGTTGTTGAGTTGAGCGCGTTGAACGCACGCGTTTTGCGTACTCTCACGTCGCCTGTGACGTTTTCCTGGTATTTGCAATCGCTTGATCTTTCTACTGAATTGCGTGTTCATTGTACTGAATTGCGTGTTCATTGTACTGATATAGTACATTTTTTTAAATAAAGTTTTTTAAAAAAAATTCCGTTGCAAAGGTGTTAAGCTCACTAAATAAATTCATATTTAATCGATTTATTGAAATATAAGTTCGTAAAATAGCTAAGTGCCTGCGTATTACGACGATGTGAAAATGAAATGTATAGAGTCATATCTCGCTTTCCTATAAGCCATTATGTCTCAAAATGATGCGATTTCGTCAAAAAACATGAAATAAAAAATAATCTAATTCGAATTTCGAAAAAATCGCTTCGAGGTGCACTGGCTCTTGTCTAGATGCACCTATGTACCAAATTTCGTAGCCCTAGGTCTATTAGCTTACGCGCAGCACGAACGAAAGACACACACACAGACTCTTTCTTTTATTATATGTAGAGAAGATTATGTTGTTTATTTTTACATTCGCAGTTGACCAGATTCTAGAAAATTATAGCTGTTATCTTGACGCAAAATTCCCAAATGTGATTGGTGGTCGCTATAACAAAATACCAAATTTTGTATATAGGACTAAGATATATATATATATAATATACTAGCCGCTGCGCGGCCAACCTTCGTCTGGCTTGTATACCGGCAAAATGCAGAGAACACCAAACATTAAATTTGAAAACTCCACAGAATTTTCCTCTGCAGAACAATTTTATCGAAAAAGAAACAAACAACAACGGAAAAAAAATTCAGTTAAAAATGCATTACATATAAAAAGCATACAATGAAATAAGCAATATCCCTTAATACAAATATTAATTATCCTAATAAATAAATTAACCAACTTCCTGCTGCCTTCTCTAGACAAACGTCCAGTATCCAAGTGAAACATTAAATTTAAAAACTGCACAGAATTATCGCCCTCATTTTTCCGGGTGGCAATAGTGCTGATATCAGCAACAATGGCTGCGTGCCATTGTTATTCATATGATGAGAGAAAATCGTCAATTTGATACTATTCATTACAAAATAATAATAATAATAATAATAAAACACAAAAAAAAATCTGAAAGGTTTCAGATTTTAAATTACGTCCAAAGGGACGTTTATTTAACATTTTGTGTGTTACCTTTATTTGTTAAATACCATGTTCTTCGCACTTAAACCATAAAATTCAGTTCAACAGCAATATCGCAAAATAATTTTAAATTGAGCATATCTTTAGAAATTTCGGTACACGCTCTCACGCGCTGGAGATAAAAATGTTTTTCTGTACAACGTTGGTATTGCTGGCTTTGAAATCTTTGAGTTTGTTAATGAAAAATTCGTTAA
>KK118071.1:260228-272600 GCA_000611955.2 Stegodyphus mimosarum | reverse complement strand
TCAACAACAATAAGAAAGGAAAATTGTTGCCAAAACTACATTTTAAAATATCTGAGATGTGAGAAGTGTATTCGGAAGCTTCATTTAAAAAATTTTTAAAAAATACAAAATATTATTATTTTTCCAAAATTCTTTTTTTAAAAGGAGTCGAAAGGATTAAAGTTCAATGTGTCCAAAAATCAAAGGAAAATAAACAGCACATTTTTAAAAATAAGTTTTTTTAAAAAAAATTCCGCTGAAAAGGTGTTAAGCTCACCTTCCTAAATAAATTCGTATTTAATCGATTTATTGAAATACGAAATTTAAGTTCGTAAAATAGCTAAGTGTCTACGCTTCACGACGATGTAAAAATGAAATGTATAGAGTGAAATCTCGCTTTCCTGTAGCCCATTATGTCTCAAAATGGCGCGATTTGGTCACAAAACATAAAATAAAACAAATTCGAATTCGAATTTCGAAAAAATCGCTTCGAGGTGCACTGGCTGTTGTGTAGATACACCTATGTACCAAATTTCGTGGCCCTGGGTCTATTAGCTTACTCGCAACACGAACGAGAGACACACACACACACAGACTCTTTGTTTTATTATGTGTAGAGATAATATATATCAACCCCCTTACCATGCTTTAAAGTCCTTATCCAGCTTTTATTTTCCCTGTCGTTGGTCGTAGTCATACACTTCCAATCACAGAAGCGTTTTAAATGTCGAAAACATTCATGTTTTTGCAATATGAAGTCTTTTTTAAATTAATTTTCGGGAAAAAAAGAAATCTAATGTTGTCTCTCGTTTCCTTTATTAATACTTGGGAAAGTTTTCTACTAGTTATGAAAAAATTAATTTATAAGAAGTTCGACATCCTGTGCGACAAAAACTGACCGGAATTTTAATTCCAAAATTTCAGTTTTTGATGTCCTTTTCGACTGGCCTCGGGAGATCCGTTAATTAAGTTAAAATAATTCGAAGAAATAAGTGTAAGTACAGCAAAAAATGTACATAATTAACAGGCCGTTCAAGGACGTCATGTCGTGTCCATATCATTTTTTTTTTTTTAAAGAACACCGTATATACGTAAAGAAACAACCTTGTATTTGGCGTAGCTTTAGACAAAAACTCAATCGATTTCGAAGGCAAGCAAACCCCTCTTCATCTGGAGCAAAGAGGTTTTTGTGTAAATCTATGCCAAATACAAGGTTATCACCTTACGAATTTTAAGTTTCACTTTGGCGTGTTTCTCTTCTGATTTGAACACCGTATATGTTACTTTTGAGTACGAAAATATCTAAAAATTATATTATGATTAACTAAAATATATAAATTTATTCAAAAATAAAATACTTTCAAGGCTAGCTCATTCACTCTGAAACTTTTTTAATTGTTTATTTTCTTTTCTCTGGCTTCTACTTATTATATAATGGTAACTTTGTAAGGTTTTAGTTTAAAGTCACAAAGTTTTATGTTAATTTTCTCTTTCCTGTAAGTTCTTATTCGAGCTTCCCGTTAGAATGAGCGCGCGTTTCAGCTTTATGCTAATTTGAAGTGGAGCCAAGTTTTGTATTTAAAAGGTTAGCAAGGAATTTCTTAGTGTGAGAGAGCTTTTAGTCTCAGATCACTGCGGCTCTGTTCGGCGTCCACCTGACTAGCTATTATTTAAGTTCTAAGCCTTAGCGCTGTTACGCTATTACTTATTAAAGAAATCTAAGTGCGTTAGTATTAGCTAAATCTTGCTACGCACCGTTGATAATTTAGCATAGAGGCCAACCTCGCGTTTATAGCTCTGAGAGCAACGACTTCTTAATTTTTCTACTTAACTTTAAATTATTTGATCGTTCAGTTTAGAACCAAGTGCGGTCATTATTTTCTGTTATCCCTTCCGAGTTGGGAAGTGGCTGCAAATAGGAGTTTAATAAAAGGGTAATTTTAAACCCTCCTTGCGTGCAGTTATTCTACCACTTAACCACAGTTACCGTACCACAGAACATAACTGCATTCAACTCCCTGTTCGAGATCAGGACTTTGGTACTATCACGACCATTTTCGCTAAAAGTATGCACCGAACACTCAGTACTGACAACTTGTAGCAAATTATTTGGAAACGGCAAAAATATAATTCGTCAAAATTTCCCGTTGTTGAAAATTCTTCAAGTAAGAAACCTCCTTGTGAAAGATAGTTTCTCCTCGTATTCGGTTAACTGTAGAAATGTCTTTCATATATTTATTTTTAGCCCAAAGGGGCGGTAGCCTAGGATGGCCTATTCGTCTCAGAGCAGCATTTTGTGGCGTTTCATTATAAACATCCTATCACTTTTTAAATTGTTGCCACCAAATATTACCAGGCTGTATTATATTTAAAGAAATTAAACAGTGAAGGCTCTACATGAAAGTATGCACGTTTTTCGCATTATGAAAAAGCAACAGTCCCTAGACACATGAAATTTTGAATAACGTAGTCCTTCACTCGAACACGGACACATGGAAGCCCGAATTTTGAGTTTGTTTTATTAGCTATTTCATATTTCGTAAAACTTTAATGAATTTCCGATTAACGAACTCGACAATTTCAAAGCGAACAATGGTAATACTGTACGGAAATACATTTTTATCTACAGCGCGCGAGACTGCTTATCGGAAATTCTAAAAATATGCTGTCTTTGTATATTTTGTGGTATTGCTGTTGAATTGAATCGCATGTGGTGTAAGTGCGAAGAACATGATATTTAATAAACAAAGGTAACACGCAAAACGTTAAAAAAACGCCTCTTTTTAGATACTATAGAAAATCTGAAAGTTTTCAGATTTTGCATCTTTTTTACATCGTTTAAAATTAAACCATGATCTAAAATTATACCATTTCAGTAATAGCTTATAAGAGTAAATATGACACAGTCTTCCAAAAATAGCTGTGTAAATTTAACAACGACGTTAACGTAAGGTTAATAGATGTGGGTGAAATAAATGATAGTGTTTAAATTGTTCCCTGTGTTAATTATAGCTTATTTATATTTTCCACGCAATGAGTGTCGGGCCTTGCAGTTCCCCTTTCGCAAAATGTTCCAACTCATCTTTCCCACGAACTGAGTCAACAAAGCTGGTAATAATCCCCGCACTTCTGCTAAACAGCCGACCATTCCCCCATCAATAATTAACTCAGTGCGAAGGATTATCATCATTTTATTTATACTTGGACCCTATTAGTATACTGTCTGTGGTGCGTGGCGTTTCCATTACGCAGTTGTAATGTGCTAGAGGGGTGGAGGTAATCATTTCCTCTGTGGGAGTCGAACGTTACTCCGCAGATAAAGATGCAAACGTTCGTAAAATTGCCGAAAACATTGATACTCTTTCTTGTCTAATGCACCAGACAAAAGTATTGATATTGTTACTAATTTTGCGTATATGTAAATAATTTTAGTAAAGTGTGTGTGAAATTATAGTATTTTTTAGTATAATGTAACATTAAATGCTTGATATACTGCGCAGTTCCAGCATTTTAGAATTGGTTTCTTTTCTCTCCTATTCCGTCTAAAGGCACTGACTTGTCTGGTCAAATCATATTTCCCGTGCCCTGGGGTGTTTTGCCATTCCGTCGTATGTGGCTTTCAATACCACATTTACGACACTTTAGAGCCAGTTTGTTCTTACTCAACTCCGTATCAAAGCACTGATTTGCCTGTATAACTCATCTAAACGAGCCATCACTTGATCCACTGGCTCGTGGACTTGCACAGCTCTGACTGGGTGGCGATCTCTACGAATTGCTTGCTGGGTTGCCTCGAATTTCATGGCGTACACTAGAGCGCTTTTTATGTCCTTGACATCCGCCATTCTCAGAGCTTTCTGTATTTCGGGATCCCGGGTGCCATCGATAAGGTATTGCAGGGACAGGATTTGCCTTGTTTCCCTTGGGCACTCCGAAAAGGCGAGGTGTGACAGCCCTTCAGCATGCGTGGCGAGCTCCTGGAGTGTTTCCATGGGCTTCTGTTGACGGAATTTTAATTCAAACCTACTGTAGTCTTTTAAACATTTCTCGCCAAAGCGCAGATCCAACGCGCCGGATAGAACTGAAGAGAGTTCTGGAAGACTGGTTTTCTGGAAGAGTATGAAGAATATCCTCAGCGTCTGCTCTCATAGAAGCGGCGAGGTGACAGGCCTTAGCTTGGGAATCCCATTCATTCGCTTCTGCCACTATAGAAAACTGTGTCTCATACACTTGCCAAGAGGTCTTCCCATCATATGTAGATAGTTTCAGAGTGGGACGAGCAGGCGTCGGTAAAAATTTAAAACCATCTGTATTGCTCCCAACCGTCGCTACGAATTTCTTCAAGGTATCAACTTCTTTGGCGACCGCAGAAGCGCTGCTACTAGTTCGTTGTCGATTTGGTGTTGGACGACAGAAACTCTTCCTTCGATTCATTGCTCCACAGCAGAAACTCTCCCTTCCTATTTTCGACCGAATCAATTCTGCCTTCCATAGCCTCGAATTTGTTTTCTATTACGCAGGTAATTTCTCTTTTTATCTCCTCTGGAACTGCTTCAATCTTTTTTAAACACCGTTCATATCTTCAACAGATTTTTAAATAGCTTTTATCTCTTTTTTAACATATACTTGACTAATTTCCATCTTTTCTTGGAATCCAGCAAAAGCAGTGGCGAGCTGTCGCAATTGTTCTTCCATCGCTCTTGTGATTTGCATTTAGTCCCATTTCTGACACCAAAAAGTGTTGCGTGCGTACGAATTCGTGATAGATTGAATGCGCAAGTTCGATAAAAAGTTAATAAATTTGTTCTTATCACAAGCAATATAACAAAACGCTGTACTATTTCTCAAAGATATTCGTACAATATCACAATATCACTAGCTGTATTTTAAACTGTTAAAAATATTTAACTAAATTGATATTGTTACGAATTTTGCATATATGTAAATAATTTTAGTAAATTATGTGTGAAATTGTAGTATTTTTTGGTATAATGTAATAACGGAAGTTATATCGACGGAAGTTATACCGGAAAAATAGAATACAGAGGCACGTCTATTTAACATTTAGTAAATGGCTATCTCACTAAATTGGCGAGGATTTTGGCGACTATTTCTTGTCACGAAATTTAAAGAAAAGTCGCCAAACTTGCCGACCATTCGGTGACATTTTAGTCCGGTCCTTATGTAACTGTATTTGGTAAATGATCCTTATATGTAACTGTAACCGTATCCAGCCGTCATATGCCTTCCAGTAACTTAGGAAAGATAGGTACTAAAGATTTTTCGGCTGCCGAGGGAGCCGGAAATAAGACCGGAAAAAGCATCAGCTTTCAGTCCCCCCCCCCACACACTGGCTTAATTCAGCGCGTGAGTTCGGATTATTGAGATGTGCCCGTGTGAGCTGCGCTCTTTAGATGCGCTGTGTTTAACGTTCTTAGTAGTTTGAATTGTAACTACTGACTGTACTCTGTGATACTGTGAAGAGTTGTGCGAATATTTGTTGTGGAATGTTCCAGAACTGGTATGTGTTTCTTTTGATAAAATCAATTTTATCAATTTACCATCGCTTCTGTGTGTATTAAATCAATTACGAACCCTTACGCACGCAACAGTATTTTCTTAGATCAGGATAACAAAAAATATATAGAATAAGAACACCATAGGGAAAAAAATGGACTGGAGAACTACCTGTTCCAGACGGTGGCTGAGGTTTAATACGTAGACTTACTGTTTCTTTCGTGATTCAAAATTTTTCACTGCCCCTCCCCCGAAAAAAAAAATTCTGTTACAAAATGTAAATAATGTTCATTGCTTGTATTCTTTCGTAACTGTTTCATGTAATATAGGACGATGATACGAGAAATAACAATAATAATTCCATTTTTCCCTTTCTTTTCCTTTTCCTTCTCCATTTTTCCTTTTTCTTCTTCTTCTTTTCCTTTTTTTAATCCCCCATAATCCATTTCTTGCCTAATCCTCCTGCACTGCGAAAGCTCTTATCCAATTGCAGACCAAGATTTCAAAAGAACTTAGTTCTATAAATTTCGCTGCTTCTAAATGCGCAGCCCTTTTCTTTTTCTTTTCTCGCAGCCCTTTTCTTTCTTTCTGCTAACGATATGTGCTTCTCTTCTTCTATATATGCACTTCTCTTCTTCTATATATGCACCCATAATCCATTGTTTTACAATATAAATAGGTATAACATTTTAGAGTGCACCTATAATGGATGATGTGAGAAGTTGTTTATTAGCATAAACAAGCTGTGCAGCTCTTCTTAGTATAATAAAGCAAAATCAATAGTTACCACTTCAATCTACTCATAATGTTGAACACACAATGAAAAGCGCATCCAAAAAGCCGCAGGATCTGTCAATACTCCGAAATCAGCTCTGAACTAAAAACTCTGAGAGCTGATACTGTCTCCGATCTTATATAATTTTCCCCTGCCGCCAAGAAATCTCTAGTACATTCCATTTCTTGAAATTACTGGAATGCATATACGGTTAAAGTTACATATAAGGGCTGGATACGGTTACAGTTACATAGAGAGATCAATTGGAATCATTAAATTACAGTACCAGTTACAGGGACCGGAGCAAAATGTCACCAAATGGTCACCAAGTTTGGCGACTTTTGAGGAATTTGGTGAGAAAAATTAGCCGCCAAAACAATCATCAGCTTGGCGGTATCTTGCCAATTTAGTCAGATAGCCATTTACCTCAGTGTTAAATAAACTTGCCTCCGTAATCTTATTTTTCCGGTTATGCTGTCTTCAGTCTCTTCATGTTACGTTATATTAAAGAAACTGCTATTTCACATATAATTTCACTAAAATTAGTTACATTATAAGGTATTTATCCCGCCTTCTTAGCACTCCTTCGCCATGTAATGGTCAGCACGCTGGGCGCGTAATCGAGAGGTCCAAGGTTCGAGTTCCGGCGAGGACATGGCTCATCTTTAATCTTTCCTATTTCCAAATAAATTCTAATGACTCTACATTGGCGCCCGAACTAAAAACGTGGATGATAATTCTCCATCACCAGGATTTGGCGAATGGGTCCCCTAAGCGTAATGGCAGGCCGCACATTCAGTTGAACAATGTTCAATGTGAGCAAAAAAATGCGTAGAACTTAATAGGCGGACAAGGAATCGTGGTATCCAATGAGAATTTTTTAAATTCGTGTAAGCATATCTGAGAATAAAACTTCTAAGAAATTTTCGGGCAGACAGGAATAAAAAAAAAAATAAATTAATTTAAACAAAGGAGATACATTTTTCAATAAAGAAGAAACCCTGTTTGGACACAATTTGCACCGTATTTCGCATCAGGTACATTATTATTTATGCATTTTTTACAAATATCTATCACAGTTTTTCCCCTAAAAATTTGTTTGAATTGATTACTACCTACATATCATCAAGCAAAAACCCTGCGTAGGTGGTATAATAACCACTTCGTTAGACAGAGCCCGACAGCGCAATTCCCACTTTTAATTGGCTCGCGGAGATCGTAACCTTGACTATAACCCCAACCCCAAATTCTGGTAATAATGTCGTGTCGTAGTAGTAGTGTATGCAGTATTTCCTCGTCTTTTAAGTACGAAGTTATAACTGGCCGAGCGCCAGGCGGCCGGTCGTCTTTGAAAGTGACCTCCCAGATGACTGTGTCACCGGTGGATTAATATCTCTTTGGAGATGGCTGGATGTATAACCTACTTTGACGGAGAGTGTCAAAGATTATGGTTAAAAAAAAAAAGAGTACGGAGATGAGAATGCGATTGTCCAGCTCGTGGACGTCGGTTGTTAACTAGGAAATGGAGATGGATATCGTAGGGGGCGGAGATGGTCTCTTGCAATTAATTCTTGACAGGAACCCTTTATTATTTCATTACCTTCTGTACAGCGGAGGATCATAAGAGCGTTTTCCTGGTTTAGGATATTGTGTGACATATAAACTTACTCGAAAGATCTCGTAATATTAATTTATTTCTATTGATGATGACTTCTTTTTAGTGGTAGGAATACCTCTAGCAGGGGTTCTCTACCGGGGGGAGGGATTCCACAGTTTCGGATGAAGTGAATGAGGTCAGTCATTTATTTACCTGTTAAATATTTAGTTTTTCATCCCCTCCTCCAATGGCGGGTACTATCTATTATAGCCGTTGGCCACTAGTAAGACCGGAAGCGGTGGTCACTTTATTATGAAGACAGCATCTAAATAGGTGGGCCACCGTTGCGCCTTGTGAGACGACAGACAATTTACGTCCATGCCTTCTCCAGGATTCGAATCTGGTGTCCTTGTCCTTCGGTACGATTAACCACTGCAGCGTTAGACCTAATTTTAATATGCCCCATTAATTGCCTCTATATGGTCACACTCAAACTTGTTTTTGTGCGATTATGTGATCCCTATTCACCGCATAAAAAATTGCTTTTCAATTGTGTTGCGAAATTTATCTACGTCTACATTGCATCTACATTTTTATAGCTACACTCAAATGCGCTGATTTATGCGGTGATTAAGGACCGCATAATCACACATCAAAAGACCGCACAAAAACAGATTTGAGTGGGATTAAATTTATATTACGCACGGTTAATTAAATTTATAGGTTTAATTAAATTGTCTTTATAGGGTGCATGTGTGTGTGTGCATGTAAATTTTATTTGCTTGTGTATATTTATGTAGATATGTATGTATATGTTATAAGGTACTTTTCCCACCTTCTTTGCATACCTTCATGGTATTGTGGTCAGGACGCTCGACGCGTAACTGAGAGGTCCGTAGTTCGATTCCCAGCCAGGGCATTGCTCGTTTTTCATCTCTCCTGCTTCTAAATAACCTAATGACTCTACAAGTGGCGCCCGAACTAAAAGGTGGTGGGTGATGATTCTCCACCACCGGAATGCGTAATGGCAGTGCGCACAGTTGAGCAATGTTAAACGAATTGCGCACACTGCGCATGGCCAGAAGAGAATTTGGCGCAATTACGACTTTGGCGTTTTTTTAAAAGAAGATAAATATGGTTTATGGTTGATGTTCTGTCATCTGACGTAAACAATTCGGAGTTTTAAAACTTGTTAGGTTGTACGTTGCTTCATTACTTAGGTGTAAATATCAATTGTAAACTCCCGAAATTTTCGTTTAAGAAGGATTACAAAACAGAAAACATTACATGATGTTGTTTATCGATTGTATTTCTGAGGAATAAAAGCAATAGATTATTTACCATGCGTTCCGTTCATAAACACTTTAACAACTTAAGGAACATATCTAGTTTAAATTACTGAATTAAAGCCAAAGAAATTATTACAAATAACTGATATTAAATGTAATGTTTATGAACAAAATAAACCAAAATGAAATAAAACAGAAGCAAGTGCAATAAGCAGGGAAAAAAAAATGTCTATAGTATTACAATCGTAAAGAGTCGCTAAGGCCTACATGACGAACAGGTTTGTGTAGGGCTATTTATTTTTGTTAGCCAGTATTTTCTCCCATGCCAACGGTACACTTTTGAGCATGCGCAGTAAGCGAAATTCGTTAACATTGATCAACTCAATGTGCTGTTTGCCATTACGCCACCGGTATTTGGCGATACGGTCCCCTAATCCCCAATCGCCTTTTAAAAGGGGAAGTATATAAGGTATTTTTCCCGCCTTCTTCTCATGCCTTCGTGGTGTAGTAGTCAGCATGCTCGACGCGTAACCGAGAGGTCCGTGGTTCGATTCCCGGCGAGGGCATTACTCATTTTTCATCTCTTCTGCTAATAAATAATCTAATGACTCTACAATGTAGGTATTTGTGTTTGTGTATTTGAAATTTTGTGTTTTGGGTGTGTTATGTAGATTTTAAAAGTATTGCATACCAGTGAATAACCCTTTTAGTAATAACGGTTCGCTTTACACGAAATTATAGTGTGTATCATTGTATAGGCAGCGCTATATACACATACCCATTGAACTCTGATAAACGTATCAGTGTATTCTGTTATGCTCCATGACTGTACTCTTCCTCAAAAGGCTTGTTTGCACATGTATATATTTCTTTTTATATTTAATAAAGGCCGTCTGAAGGAGAGTGATTGACTGACTCCCACTGGTTTGGTAACCAATTCTGCATGGATATTTCAAGTATACCCTGGTCGGGAACCAACTCAGCGGTTTACAGTCACTAACAATTTTCCCGTCTGGGCGGCATGTTTAGTTTTAATTTATAAGTATAAATAAAAAATAATCTTACTAAATAAAAAATAATCTAAATAAGTTAAGCAAATGTATATATACTTTTCGAGTTTCGGGAAGGAAGAAGGGGATTGATAGTCTCCAGCAATGCTGGAAGGGGGGTGCATAGGACAAAAAAGATTGAGAACCCCTGGTCTATAATTCTATCTTTTTTAGTTTTTTGTCTTACGATACGATACCCTGTTACAGTATTAGTCATCTATGCAATAAATTGTCGGTTCTTACAGATTTTGTCTATGGTACATCAGAAAATCTTATCTTTCTTGCCAAGTGCTTAATGTTCAGACAGACATGCGTTAAGACAAATGTTCAGACAGACATGCGTTAAGACAAATGTTCAAAACAGACGTTTTTTGTAATCAAATTATAAAGACACACTGTACACTAGTGTGCAAAAATTAAGGACGAAGTCGAAAAATTAGCATATCAGCTGAACGAAGAGGCAGAGCAGACAGAAAGACCAGTCAGGAGATTAAGTAAGGTGATGTACGGTAGCACATGCGCAGATATGCAGGTAGACGTAATGGGGGAGTGTCTGAGTATTATAAAGCATGTTGTCGGTGTAAGATCAGTATTTCTGGCAAAGAGATTACACGCCGTATAGCAGTTAAAATCACACCGAGTTGCTGCCTCAGCGAGAAATGGCGAATAATCAATCTGTTAGACGACATCTGGATGCTTTTACCCGAGGTCGAATCATTGGGAAGTTGGAGGAAGGCCGCAGTGTGACAAGTGTGGCTGCAGAGTTCGGAATTGCTCACAGCATCGTTTCACGACTTGGGAGACAATTTCAAACTACAGGAACAGCTATCCGGGGGTTTAGTAGTGGTCGTCCACGAGGAACCACACCGGCAGATGACCGGTATATTGCCTTACAGGCCAGAAGAAACAGGCGGCAGACAGCGGGAGAAATCGCTAGACACACGACACAGGCGACTGGACGACCGATATCGCGTTTTACCGTGGCCAGAAGACTGCACGGTGGTGGTCTGTTTGCACGACGCCCTGTACGGTGTGTACCTCTAACGCCTGCCCATCGGAGAAGGCGTTCTCTGTGGTGCCGGGAACACCGGAATTGGAGAGACAATGAATGGGGACGAGTACTCTTTACAGATGAGAGCAGATTTAGTCTGAGTTGCGATTCTAGACACATACACATCTGGACAGAGCGGGGAACACGCAATAACCCCTTCAACATCATCAAAAGGGACTGTTTTGGAGGTCGCGGAGTTCTCGTTCGAGCAGACATAATGCTTGGTAGCCGGACCGACCTTCATATCTCCCAAGGAGGTTCGTCACCTGGGACTGCTATTGTAACGAGGTTCTTCTTCCTTACATGCGTCTTTTCACAAGGGCTATGGGTCCTCAGTTCCTCTTCATGGACGACAACGCTCCACCTCATCGCACAGTTACTGTCGAAGAGCTGTTGGAGAGTGAAGATATTGAACACATGGATTGGTCGGCAAGGTCTCTGGATCTAAATCCCGTCAAGCATGTACGGAACTTACTAGGGAGACCCGTGGCAGCACGTAACTTATCGCCAGTAACGATTCCGAAACTGCGATTGGTGCTACAAGAGGAACGAGCAGCAGTGTCTCAACAGCTCATTAACAACCACATATCCAGCATGCACAAATGATGTGAAACCTGCCTAGCAGTCAGGGGAGATCATATCCCCTATTAAAGACCGGATGTTTCTTGCTGGACACCCATCACAGGGATGTTTCGGCCTTCAGTCGCATTGCGCTCCATGCTACTTTTTCAATAAAGCTTCTTTTTATCCCTCTGATTTCTCTTTTAGCAAGTGTTGCTTACATTACTCATGTCCATACGTATTGGGGATCTTACGGTATTAAATGTGTTGATTTGGAAAGGTTTTGTACAAAGTTATATTGAAAAAACCGTCTCGTCCTTAATTTTTGCACACCAGTGTATACGAAGTACTATCACAAACTGAGCGACATACGCACTTCTTAATCTGGCGATAAAAAAAAACTGATGTGTACACCACATGATTTCCTTGTACCCAATATTAAATTATACTCATTTTTTTTTCTGTACATTTCGTTTAAAATTATTTGCTGGAATTTCATTAGTGATAGATTTCTTATTCAATTCAGTTCTCACTTCGCGGCAAGGCAAAAATAC
>KK118071.1:247540-260169 GCA_000611955.2 Stegodyphus mimosarum | reverse complement strand
TGGTTTTTTTTTTTTTTTTTTTTTTTTTTTTTCAAAAGTAGAGTTTTTACGCAAAAACAAGCAATTTGGCCAGCAGGGAACAAGGTAGATTTTCCAGCGCACAAAAATGAACAAAAAAATGCACAAGTTACCAACATATAAGAATAAAAAAATAGCTGAGGTTACTGATTCGAGTAACAGAGTGAGAGTATATATATATTCATAATGAAAGTAATTAAAAGTAAATTTATAAGCCCAAGACTTGCGCTAAAGCTGCAAAGTAATAAAACAATAATTCACTATAAATTATAAAAACTCTCTACATTACATCTCCAAGCAACGGAAATTAAATTTAAAAACATCTTAAAAGATGTATTTTTCAGAATTTAAAAAAGTTATAGAATTTTCAGTCCTCCTTGCTTTAAACACAGTTAAGGAAAAACTAAATCTCAAAAATGCCAAAATCAAAAGTAAACTTTTTAAGTATTGAAAAACCAGTTATTGTTATTGATAGCAGATTAATCGACTTATTAAGGGGATAAACCAATCTACTATCAATTAACAGTAACTAAAATAAGAGAGAGTGTTTCATCTTACTTCCAGGTAAGCATCAAATTATTTGCTAGATTCAAATCACTATTTGATACTCAATCAAAATAAAGATATTAGTCACTAAACCAAAATAATCCTGTTAAAAAGCAAATAATCTTTAAGATTAAAATTTTTCACTAAGAATACAATTAATCTGAACGAGATGCTTACTTTAGAAGACATATCCCCTACACTCTCTTTTCATTTCAAATACAGAAGTAAAAACAAAAGTAGATTTAAGAACAAATTTTGAAAAATCATAAGAAGATTAAAGGAAATAATCCATAAAATTAAAGTTTTTCCGTTGCTTGGATATATAACAATAAATTTTAAATCGGAAACTTTTCACATACCATCTCCAAGGAATAGAAATTCAATTTAAAATCATCATCGTCAGGATTTTAAAAAGAATTTTAAAAAAGAATTTTCTAGTCGTCCTTTGCTTTAAAAACAGTTAAGGAAAAACTTAAATCGCAAAAATGCCAAAATCAAAAGTAAAACTTATTTAAGTATTGAAAAACCAGCTATTGTTATTGATAGCTGATTAATCGACTTATCAAGGGAATAAACCAATCCACCATCTATTAACAACAACTAAAATAAGATAGTGTTTCATCTTACATATATATATATATATATACTTTTGGTGCGGCCGATAGCAACCAAAAAGGGAGGTGCAGAACTACGTATTATAGCACTCCTGTATACAAAATTTCAACGTTCTGAGGGTACTCGTTTGCGAGTTATGCGAGATACATACGTACGTGCAGACGCCACGAAAAAAGTCTCTTCCGAATCCATTTTAAACCAGTTTTATAATTCGTTTGGGGAAATAGAGTGCTTTATTCTGTCCTTACATACAGATGTCGCGCAAAAACATCGTTAAATTGCATTTGGTAGAAGTCAAAATGGATATTTTCGTTGAAATATGGTACCCGGAATTTTTCGTGATTACAATAGTTTCTTCACTTCGTACAAGGAACTAAAAAACGAGATACGCAGCTCTGGAAATTGATTTTGATATATACTTATGCCATTTGTGTAGCTCATAAAAAACATTCCTAATGCCTTATTATTTGTTGGGAGACCGTAAAACAAACTAGAAATAATTTCGAGGAAACTAGTTAAAGATCAAAGATCGGATATCTGTAAACAAGCCAGAGAAGCTACATAAGACTGGGGAGGAAGGGCAAAAGTGGAGGCCTTATGCTGCAATTAGGCGTTAAAAATGAATGGAAATACTTTTTTAATGCTTACAGTTTTTTCACATTTAATACATTATTCTATTTACTTCCTTGTATGAAGTAATCGCCAAAAATTTCAGGTATACTTCAACGAAAATAACCATTTTGACCGCTCTGGAACCCATTGTGAACGAGATTTTTCGTGACATCTGTACATGCGGACAGAATAGAGGACTCTTTTTCCCAAAACGGATTGTAAAATGGATTTAGAAGAGGGTTTTTTTCGTGACGTTTGTACCTACGTGTATACGTATGTATGTATGTATCTCGCATAACTCAAAAGCTAACTAAACGTTGAAATTTTGTATGTGGGAGTGCTATAACATGTAGCTGTGCACCTCCCTTTTTGGTTGCTGTTGGCCACACCAAACGTGTATATATATACCCACTATGTTACCCGGCTCGGCGAGCTCGGTTTTTTCTTTTTCTTTTTTTTATTAAAGTGTGTTTTTTTTACTTTAAAAGTTACTGAATTATGTTGCTCTTATGTTCCGGTTAAGGTTTTTATGCCCATAGTTAATCTTCACCCAATAGTAGTAGAATTATCAACCATTTGAAAGTTGTTTAAGTAGTACTAAGCCTAACGAGGTCGCCATTTGTTTACATATGAATCTCTTAGTAGAATAGTGAATTAAGTCAGTTTCTGCGCCTTCGATGTCTTTTTGCCGATGGGATCAAAAGTAAACTTTAAGTTTTGTGCACTGAAAAATCTGTCTTCCTGCCCGCTAGCCGAATTGCTTATGTGTAGAAACTCTAACTTTATTTGTGAAATTCCTTTTCAGCCACTTCGCAACCTCTGTAAAAAATTCAAGAACTTGGCAGTAATTCAAAAGCTAAGAGGGTTGTTTCCTTTAACAGTATTCACGAATCTCTGGAGCCACAGAGAATCGATTTCCCTTAAAAAATCCTCCACGAAGATATCCCTCCTCTTATGCGGACAGCTAAATTCTTATTGAAATAGCTGCGCAAACATTCAAAACGAAAACAAATGTAAAACTTGAATCTAAATTTTAAGAAATTGTTCTAAAATATGGCAATTTAAACCGAAATAAAAATTTTTCGCCCCTTTGTGTGTGTGAAGGGGGAGGAATTCGTCATTCTTTGCAGGAACTGGGCCGCCATTTTCATCGTACTGCAGTCCTTGGAAGCTTATCTATATGTTTATTACTAGTACTGAAAAAAAAAATATTGCATGGAAAAGCAGTGGATTTCGCCGACGGGAAATAGGGAGGGTTTCACGCATGAGAGAATTCATAAGGTTCCCACACCGTTTTATAATGAGGAAGGTGATTGCGATTAAATCATGCTGAGCGTGAATTCATTATCAAGGTGATTTATTGCTATCGTTGCTTTTCACTATAATAGCAGTATCCTTTTTTTTAATGCTGGGGGAAATATTCATCCTATCTGAAGTTTCCCAGTAATGTGACATAATGCTTTTCATAATTAGCTATGAGCTTACATATTGGTATTATCCTGTTAATTAGAATATTAAAGCCAGATATTTTTTTATTTGATTTTTTTTCCTCCAAACGTGCGTTAACCCAGAAGGGCTATTAGTCTCAAAAAGGGATTTGGCGTTGAATCACTATAAAAGTCTGAATCACTTTTTTAATTGTTGCCCTGTATTATATTTAAAGAAATTATATAATATTATATAATGAAGAATCTGCATGAATGTATGTATGCTTCTGGCATTGTGAAAACAACGGTACCTAGAGTCATCCAATTTTGAATAACGTAGACCTCTACTCGAACATGGGCATCTGGAAGCCCAGATTTAGAATCTGTATTATTACCTATTTCATATTTTTTAAAATTTTAATGAATTTTTATGAACAATCTCAAGGATTTCAAAGCGTTCCATTACCATTAACATCTCGTGCATCTTCAAGCACGGATATTTTATGCGTCAGGTTTTTTTTACATTTCTTAGTGGTATTATGTTGGTCGCGTAGCAACGCAAAGGCGTTACAATGTCTTAAAAGTATTCTGCTTCGAATGACTTTGAATATCTGTAGCACTTTTCAGATCTCCTTTTGAATCCTCCGAGAAAAAATTGCCCTTTACTCGTAATATAAAACTTGAAAGCTTTCAGGTTTTTTAGCCCAAAGGAGCATTAGCTCAGAAGGGCTGTTAATTTTGCTTTGGCATTTTGCGTCGATTCACTATAAACGGCGAATGACTTTTGAAATTGTTGCACCAAATATTATCGTCCTGTATTACATTTAAAGAAATAATTATGAAGAATCTGCTAAAATGTATATGTGGTTCTCGCATTGTGATAAAACAACAATACCTAGAGCCATCCAATTTTGAATAACGTACGTCACCACTCGAATGTGCGCATCTTGAAGCACAAATTTGGAATTTTTTTTATTATTTGTTTCATGTTTTGTAAAGCATTTATGAGTTTTGATTAAGAAACGCAATGATTTCAAAACGAGCAATGGCAACACTGTACGGGGGAAAAAAGGAAAAAAAATTATCTCCAGCCGCGCGAGACTGTGTATCGGAAATTCTAAAGATATACTTTTTTAATATTTTGCGATATTGCTGTTGGATTTAATTTTATGGTTTAAGTGCGAAGAACATAATATTTAATAAATAATGGTAACACACAAAGCGTTAAAGAAACGCCCTTTTGGGCGTAATATAAAATCTTAAAGTTTTCACGCTTCTTCGAGGGGGAGGGGCGTACAATGTAACATGAAATCTAAAGAAGCGAAGCTTTGCTGTAAAAATAAAAATACGGCGGCAAGTGTATTTAACATTGAGTAAATAATTATCTAGATAAACTGGCGAGATATCGCCAAGCTGGCCAAGGTTTTATCGACTAATTTTTGTTGCCAAATTTGGCGAGAAATCGATAAAATTCATTAAACTTGCCGATCATTTGACGACATTTTTGTCGGCTCCATGTATAATTGTAATTGGTATTGGAATTGAATAAATGTAATTAATCTAGATATGTAACTTTTATCGTAGCTGGCTGTCATATGCCTTCAAGTAATTTCAAGAAATGGAAGTTATTAGAAATGTCTCGGCGGCCGGGGGAAAACTATATAACCCCGAAGACTCAGTTTTCAGTTGTTATTAGTTTAGAGCTGACTTTGGAGTATTGAGACATACGTGTCATCTCTTTCTTTTACATGCGTTCTGCATTGCGTTGTGTTTAACGCTCTTAGTAGTTTAAAGTGTAACTACTGATTGTGCTCTGTGATACTGTGAAGAGCTTCAGGAATATTTTTGTGGGATGTTACAGAACTGTAGTGTTTCTTTTCGTAAAATAAATTTTATCGAACTATCATCGGTTTCTGTGTGCATCAATCTGTACCCCATATGCACGCAACAGTACAGTTTTTTGTGCTGTATTGTTAAGCAGGATATTTTATGCAAAGAAGTTCTAAGACAAATTCAAGCAGAGGGCATCAGAACGGTCTTCAGAATGAAAGAAAAGCAAGTGTTCTCTATGAGGAATGATTACTTACTTCCGTTGGGAAAGGGAAGGTTAGGAGTTATTTGGGGGGTTGATGTATCAGAGGAGGAGGGGAGAGAACCATCAGAGGGTGGTCGAATGGGAAAAGGAATTTTTGGCCGACACAGCATGGACAGGATTTATGAAGGTCGTATCACAAATTTAAAACATTTTGGAAGAACAACTCTTTAGAACAATTTTTTTTTTGCTTTGCCATACGACATAAAGCAGCCAATCACCGCGGATCGTTTGGGGGATTATCACACAAAGGGGAAACTAGTTCTTCAACGCAAATGGTGGTTGATGACAGGAGATTTGATGCTGATAGCTCTTTGGTTGTTGAAAATGAATAATACTTACAATTTTTTGCGAAAGAAAGGAAAACAATTATGCGTCTTTCTTTCAGTGGTAAAGTAGGTAGAAAAGTTGTCTGAAATAAATGGGCGTGTGATACCAGCCTTTAATCGTTGGAATTGTTTGCCGACATTAAACGGCTTCACCAACACACCTCTTAAGCTTGGAAATACTTACGTAGCAGTGGCTGTTACCCAGCCTTGATAGAAAGCTTCAATTGTTGCACGTTTTTAGAAAATGGCCCGAGTAGAAACCTAATTTTCAAAAGCAATTTACTTCTCAGGCTACGACATAATTGACTCCGCCTTCGTTTTGCCAAAAATTCAATCTTAATCAGCAGATAAATGAATAGTCGCTGTAAGAAGCAGACGAAGAAGAAAAAATCTAAGTGGATGTCATTAAGCAACAAAATAAATTAACTTTCAAACTTGTTTTTAAAAATAACCCGAGCAATAAAGAACGCAAATTATTGTTACAAATTTTGTACTTAGATAGGTAATTGTAGTAGAATTATAAGTAAAACTGTTTTATTTCTTTTGTAACATGTAAAATCTAAAGAGAAGCTATGTCGGAAAAGTAAGAATACAGAGGCAAGTGCTTTTAACGTTGAGTATCTCGGTAATTTGGCGAGAGATCGCCACGGTGGCAATCGGTTTTGGCGACTAATCGCCAAAAGTCGCCAAATTTGGTGACATTTTGCTCCAGTTTTTGTATTACCATAATACGTATTCAAATCGAATAAATGTAATTGACCACTATGCTAGCTGTAACCGTAATTCCATCCTTGCTTTCCAGTAATTTCGAGAAGCAGAAAGTACTAAAAATATCTCGGCGAGCGGTTGGAAACTGTTTCAGACCGAAAAGAGAATATCTGCTCTCAATTGCTTAGTTATTGTTGTTGGATTTGTTAATTCCGCGTGAACTGAGATATCCGAGTTAGCCTTCTCTTTTGATGCGCTTTACATTGTGTTATGTTTAACGTTTTTGGTAGTTTGATGCGTAACTACTGACTGTACTCTGTGATACTGTGAACTCCTGTACGAGTATTTCTGCGGAAAATTCCACAACTCTGAAGTGTTTATTTGAGTAGATATCTTAAAGTCTGTCCTGGTACGATCACTCGCAGTTTGGTCTAGTTCATTTTGAAAATCGCGCAAGCTGATGTTCTTTTAAGATTCCGGCTGGAACTTCATTAAGAATTGTGTACTGAATACGATTTAAAAAAATAATTTAAATTCAATGCAGCTGTTCTGAACTCTGATCGTGAGATAAAAACCACGCCAGAAGCTAACGATCCATGCAGAAATATAAATTCTTCGATGTTTATGAAACGTGGTGATATTTCTTTATGTTTATAAAAGGAAGTTGTTACAAATACCTGTCTTGCGTGATTCCAGTCTTGCGTGCGCAAGGCAGACATTTTTGCTAAATTAATGTCTTCCATCTCCCGGTCGTTTTACAAAGGGGCGTTGGCATTCGCAGCGAATTCACTTTCTTCGCTGCATTGAGTTTTATGGTCTTCCTTCTCGGCAGGTGGATTTCGTTGCCTATCTCAATCGAAAATTGATGATTTTATGGTCTTACACCTACTTTATTCTCATCCACGATGGTACTGCAGCTGCTTTCATTTTGTACTTGAATTTCATTAAGTGGGAATATTCTTTTCCCTCTAGCGTTTTCTAAAGGTGGATGGGAAAATAAAAGTTGAGATGCTCTTATTATTCTCATTATTACAGTAAAGCAGTTAGGGAAAGGGTGAAATATAAACGAAATGACCTAATTCAGAGTTTGGTAAAAGTATCTTTACCAATTCTGTGGAATCATTTTAAGATATTGTTGCCAGAGAACACGAATATTTTCTGTCAAAAAAGAATGAGCGTTGCGTCACATATAAAAATTTATTTGGCAGAAAATCTCTATTCTATATATATATATATAAAGAAGAAAGTCTGTTGGTTTGTCCTCTAATAATTCAGTCACTGCTATAACTATCGTCACCAAACTTTCTGCAATTATTTTCTTGGCCCTGGAAAAGGTCGACGTCGACTTTTTTTTTAAAAAAAGTAGCTAAAATTAGAGATATTAATTAAAAACTCTGAAAAACTGTAGTTTTAGCGCTCATGTTTTCTGAGTGGCAACATTCTCGCAAGTTGGAAATGAAACTCTGCTTTATTTCGGAAGTTGTTGCCACTGCTCGCTTTCAAATCCTAGAGTTTATTAATAAAAAAATTCCTAAGATAAATTAAAATAGCATTGCCAAACATTAAATACATTATTGCCGATTCCATTCCACGAATTTTTGGAATCCATCTTCTTATGACTTTAATCAGCAGAGATATTAATTTAAAACCCCTAAAACACTAATTTTCGCACTCATTTTTCCGAGTGGCAACAGTCTCGCGCGTTGGAAATAAAAATGCTTTATTTCGAAAACTGTCGCTACTGCTCGCTTTCAAATCGTAGAGTTAGTTAATCAAAAATTTGCAAGTTTTACAAAATCTATACATATAAAAAAGAATGAATGCCTGTTTGTCTGTTTCTTTGTTTGTTCACGTTATTCATTTTTGATCAATTATGATGTATTTTTTGCCATATTTAATCGACTGAAATTGAATATAGGCGAAATATTCGATGGAACTTGAGTTTTACGAGCATTTGATTAGAAAGACGAAAATCATTAAAAACTGCGTGCTATTGTTGCTGATATACTGAGAGAGAATTAGCTTATTTTTCTATCGAAAATATTTATACGTTCCATGACCCATCAGATTGAAAAATGTATGATTATGAATCATATTTTTTGCATCGTTACTAGAGAAGGATTACGGTGATATAGTTCTCTCTGTTGTTAGATATATTACTCGCAATTTAACTGAACTCGCATCGTACTACTTCCGCTAGTATATCTCTCTCTACATATAAAGAAGAATGTCTGTTTGTGTGTTTGTTTGCGATTAACTCAGTCACTACTATAGCTATCGTCACCAAACTTTCTGCTATTCTTTTCTGCGTCCTGGAAAAAGTCGCCGTCCACTTTTTTCCAAACAAAAGTAGATAAAATTAGAGATATTAATTAAAAACTCTGAAAATGCTAATTTTTGCCCTCATTTTTCCGAGTGGCAACACTTTCCCACGCTGGAGATAAAAATCTGATTTATTTCGAGAAGTGTTGCCACTACTCGCTTTCAAATCGTAGAGTTTATTAATAAACATTTTCTAAGTTTTACAATGAAATAGCATTTCCAAGCATTAAATACACTGCTGGCCACCCAAATTGCAACACCAAGAAAGACGAGAGATATCACAACAAAATTTATTTAGTAGATAACATGTTGACCAAGTATCAAATGATTAAATTTATAGACTTCTGTGAAGTGTGGTTCCTTCCAGAATCAGTAGCCAGAGTAGCCGCTATTGTTGGAGATCACCGCTGCCACACGCCTCGGCATTGATTCGAAGAGACTTTGGATGTCTTCTTGGGGTACAGCAGACCAAGCAGCTTCTGCACATTGCCAAAGTTGATCTGGTGTGGCAGCTTGGGATGTAATCTGGGTCAATCGTTCAGCAAACATGGACCACATGTTTTCTATCGGCGAAAGATCCGGAGAGCGAGCCGGCCAGGGAAGCAATTCAATCTGACGATTGACGAAGGACCCTTGAACAATGTGTGCCACGTGTGGTCGCGCATTATCCTGTTGAAATATGGCTGTGGTCAAGCCCTGATGGTAAGGAAGGACAACTAGCTCCAACACCTCGGAGATGTAGCCCTGGCTGTTTAAAGTACCGGCAATGCGTACTAGAAGAGTGCGAGAGTGATATCCAGTACCGCCCCATACCATAATACCCGGTGCAGGACCAGTGTGACGGTGCATAACGCAGCTGTTCAGCATCCTCTCTCCACGGTGTCCCCAGACCCGAATCCGACCATCCTGGTGTTGCAGACAGAAGCGTGACTCGTCAGTAAAGACAATTTCATTCCATTCTGCCGTCCACATCCTTCTTTCATCGCACCATTAGCGGCGGAGACGTCTGTGGTTCTGCGTCAAGGGTAGACGAAGCAATGGACGTCTTGCGGACAGACCACTCTGCTGTAAACGGCGTCGAATGGTACGCGCAGACGCTGGATGATGCGTTACAGACTGAATGTGCTGTGGTATGGTTCGTGATGTGACTGAGCGATCCGTCACTGCCATGCGCACAATGTTCCTGTCATCACGTGAAATGGTGCACTGAGGTGGATGCGATCGAACACGTCGGTCCGTCGTACCCTCCTGCCGCCAACGGTCACATATCCGCATTACAGTTGTTTGGTTTCCTCCAACACGACTACCGATTTTCCTGAAACATAATCCACACTCTCGGTAGGCCACTATCCTTCCTCTGTCGAACTCGTATACTTGATCAAACGATGACCGCTGTTTACTACGAGGCATAATGAATTTTTTTTTTTTTTTAAACCACAAGAGAAACACAATTGGCGAACTTGAAATCGTCGAAAACTCCAAGCCTTAAATAGCGCTTTGAAGTGGCGCCACAAGCGCGCGTGATGTGCGTCTGCGCTGAAATTCTAATCATTTGCATATCTCACCTCCGCTAATGCATGTTGTAAATTTCATTGTTATTTGCATGCTTCCTTCAGGGTGTTGCATTTACGGTGGCCAGCAGTGTACATTACTCCCAATTTCAAAACTTCGTGGGAAACCATTTCGAATGTTCCCGTCTTCGTACGACTTTAATCAGCCGAGATATTATTTAAAAACTCTGAAAAAACTTATTTTCGCACTCATTCTTCCGAGTGGAAACAGTCTCGCTCGTTACTTTGAAAAGTATTGCTACTGCCCGCTTTCAAATCGTAGTCTCTTAATCAAAAATTTGTAAGTTTTATGAAATCTATATATATAAAGAAGAATGTGTATTTGTTTGTTCGCGTTATTGATTTCTGATCAATTATGATCCATTTTTTGCCACATTTAATCGACCAAAACTGAATATAGGTGAACTATTGGCTGGAAATTGAGCTTTTACCACCATTTGATTAGAAAGACGAAAATCATTAAAAACTGCTTGGCATTGTTGCTGATATAATAGGAGAGAATTAGTTTATTTCTCTATGGAAACTTTTTATATGGGTTCTATATCGCATCAGACTGAAAAATGTATGACTATGAATCGTATTTTTTGCATCGTTTTTAGAGAAGGATTACAGCGGCATCGTTCTCTCTGTTGTTAGATACATTATCCTCAAACTTAACTGGCATCGGGTACTTGCGCTAGTTAAATAATAAAGAATATAAATATATATGTGTGTATTTGTGTGTTAGTGTGTATACATACATACTATGTATAAGTATGTATGTTCCTCGCAACTGCGAGAAAACCGCGGCACCTAGAGCCACCAGATTTTGAATATACATAATACTCCACCCGAATCATGGGTGGAATATTAGATATTTAGTACCCCCATCACGGGTACCTCGATACCCAAATTTTGAATTTCAAATTTCTTTTTAATTTGCCCACTAGCGGCCAAGCGGTAAAGTCGCTAAACGCTGATAGTTCGGTCTGGGGTTTGAATCTCAGGGAACGGGTTGGGTGCGTAGGCGTTTCCGTGGTTTTTCTCGTGCGTAAAATGTATACGAACCAGTTGCCCTTGTAGAGTCCTTCAAGAAGGCATCCTTCCCCTTAGGCAGATAACCCTCGAGTGCTGTGCCGTAATTAATTGAGCAAAACTTTTTTTTTTATTATTTATTTTATATTTTGTTCGGAGAGTAACAGTTACAGCTATTTAAAAATAAACTGTTTGCCACTCGGCGAAACGTAAGATTTCTATGTTTCGAATTTAATCAGGAATCTCCTCAGTTTAAAAGAATGTGCTATCACTCAGCAAAGCATTCTATATTTGTTTTTCATATTCAATCAACAAACTCAGCTATTAAGACGAAATTTGTTACTACCACTCGAAGTAAAAATTTCCATCTTCTACGCACGAGTGCAAAGCGTAAGTTATTTAGTTTTTCATTCAAATTTAATCTATCTCTAACTGATTAACAAACCAAGCCATTTAAAGGCAATAAACTCAGTTTTCCCAACTCTCTTATCATTAATGACCAGCTGGACCCGGGAAATTATACAAGTTGAATTTATTAAAAACTTCTTATATAATAACTATAAGTGGCTAGTGATAATAAATAATTAAAGCAAAAAGTCTTATATGCAGCGTAGTGAAAGTTATAGACTGTAACAGTATTTTTTTCAGATTAAGAAAAAATTATGGTACAAAGATGAAAAGTTTATAACGATTCCTGTACATAATTTATTAGGATGCAGTTATCTTGTAGTCATTTACAATTTCTTAAGCTTCATTTTCGACGTCGATTTTATTCATTGCCTTTATGACTGTAAATGTGGCTAGCTTGTTAGCTCAGAAGGGCTATTAATTACGTTTTCGCATTTTGCGTTGATTCACTATAAACGGCAAATCACTTTTCAGATTGTTGCGCCAAATATTAGAGCCTTGTGTAAGAAATTAAATAATTTAAAAGAAAAAGAAACTAAATAATGAAAAAAAAGAAAAAAGAAATTAAATAATGAAAGAGAAAAGGAAAATTTAAAAGAAAAAGAAATTAAATAAAGAAAGAAAAGAATAAGAAATTAAATATTGAAGAATCTGCATAAATGAAAATAAATGATCTGCATAAAGATAATAAATAAATGATCTGCATAAATAATTTAAAGCATTTAAAGAAATTAAATAATGAAGAATCTGCATAAATATATGTACATTTCTCGCATTGTGATAAAACAACGGTACCTACAGCCATCAAATTTTGAATAGCGTAATCCTCCACCCGAATATGAGCATCTAGAAGCGCGAATTTGGAATTTGTTTTATCTATTTCATATTTTGTAAAGCATTTATGAGTTTTTGATTAAGAAACTCAACGTTTTCAAAGGGAGCAATGGCAACACTGTACGGCGGGGGG
>KK118071.1:224240-247514 GCA_000611955.2 Stegodyphus mimosarum | reverse complement strand
CAGCGCGCGAGACTGTGTATCGGAAATTTTAAAGATACGCTCTTTTAAATATTTTGTGATGTTGCTGTTGAAATGAATGTTATGGTTTAAGCACGAAAAACATGATATTTAATAAATAAAGGTAACACACAAAACGTTAAAAAAAAAAAATCCCTTTGTAGGTAATTTGAAAGCCTTTCAGATTTTTTTTTTTTGTTGTTGTTGTTGTTGTTGTTTTTGCCTAAAGCTTTTACAGTAGAATTTAAAAAAAAAAGAAAAATAATTATGAATAAAATTTTCATAACTTTAAACGTTTAAATATATTATAATATTTCTTCGATTTCAAAATAACACCGATTGTTTGATTTCAGTACAACAGGAAAGGGAGGGGAACTTAGAAAATAAAATAATGAACTAACTTCTTTATTCTTATAATATAACTACTGTAATATAATTTTATTTCTTAACAAGTGATACATACATTATGCATCATTTGTTCTGGATTAGTATCAGAATCTAATATAGCTATAGTTGATAACCCACCAATGGCCAAGCGGTAACATCGCTAAACACTGGTAGTTTGACCTAGGGTCGAATCCCGGCGAACGGATTGGCTGTATGGTTTTTTTTTCGTGATCTTCCTCATGTATGATGTGAATACGAGCCACTTCCCTTAAAAGTTCTCCACGAAGGCTTCCCTCTTCATACGCAGATAGCCTCGAGTTGCTTTACCTTAATCAATTAACGTAACCTAACCTAAGTAGTTGATATCTGTATTTTAATATGACAGTCTACTTCGGATATAAAGATAAATCTTTATGTATCGTCTTTACTAACATTCCTTCATAATAAACATCATCAGAAAAGTTTTTGAAACGTTGAGATTACTTAAATCAACAAAATGTATGAAAATTTTCGATTAGCAAAACTTTATTGGACAGTATCAGATGAAACAGTTTTTGAAACTACCAAAATCATATAAAATACGGAAATGAAATCTTGTTCTCAAACGCATTCATTTCTCGAGACTTTTGAGGCTGCGAGTAAAGCCAGAAAATCCAAGAAATACGACGGGAAATCTATCAAAGAAATGTAAAAACTTTATACAATTCTAGGCTGTGTTACATTAATATTTTCTTCAATCAGAGATATAAAGCCGTCAGGAAAAGATGCTAATGAAACAAACTTGTGGAAATCATGTCTCGGGTCGGTCAAATTAATTAAAAGGATGAGACTATAGTTCGACCTCCTCATCCGTGACCGTGAGCGCAAACACGCATGCGCCATTCGGACCGAATTGTTCTCAAAATAGGGTGGAAAGATGGGAACTTTCTTTCCCTCCGGCATACCTATTTCCGAAAAAGAGAAGACTTTCACGTGACTTTTCACGTCGCAGCAACTAATAACGCCCCTTTTGACGAGTCTATGTGTTTTGGCAGAATGCCAGCTAAGGTTGCGTTTGAGGCGGTCGAACTATACTAATAAAACCCCAGAAAGCATGCACGAAAACGTAGGTATAACTGAACATTTAAGTCTTTTGAAGGAAACGCCCACCAGCGGCCGAGCGGTAAATTTGCTGTTCGCGATTTGGTACGGAATTCAAATCCCAGCGAACGGGCTGACTGCATAGGCGTTTTCGGGGTTTTCCCTATATGCAACGTGTATACGAGCCAGGTTTCTTTCGAAAGTCCTCCACAAAGGCATCCGTCACCTTAGGCAGATAGCTCTCGAGCCTCATTATCAAATAAACCAAACCAATCCTCTGAAAGATGGGCAAAATTAAGGACAGAGTTTCACAAATATATACGTATTTTATACCGTACGAAATTTAGAAAGATGTACAGAGAAACGCTTACAAACGAGTATAGTAAAAAGTGATCAAAAAATTAATAAGTATTTGCGAAATGTGTATTTCAGTGAATGTGCAGTGTAGTAATTGAGTTATCAAATAATGGATGGCATTATGGAATGTTACTTTGTGAATTTTTAACTACAACAATGTCTGGCAGTCAGGGCTTCATCTAAAAGTACTTAAAAAAATTCATGAAAGTTGCTCAATGTGGAAGCCATTGTTATTGAATATTGTCTGAAGAACGAAGTCTGAAGAAGGTATTTGTAAATGAGAAACAGTATTTCTTCGGAGGTTCTTGATACATATTGCCAGATAGTATCTTTCAAATTTAATAATAACGGTAAGATACTTCCAAAGCTGAATCTGAAAAGTTAAAACAGCCAAGACCCTTAGGAAAACAGATAAAAATCGAGGGGAAAAAAATATCTGAAGACTTTCAGATTTTATAATACGCCCAAAGGGGCGTTTTTGTAACATTTTGTGTATTACCTTTATTTATTAAATATCATCTTCTTCGCACTTAAAGCATAAAATTCAATTCAACAGCAACATCACAAAATAATTTAAAAGCAGCATATCTTTAGGATTTCTGATACACAGTCTCGCGCGCTGGAGATAATTTTTTTTTTTTTTTTTTTTTCCATACAGTGTTGGCATTGCTCGCTTTGAAATCGTTGAGTTCGTTAATCAAAAATTCACTAAAGTTTTACGAAATGTGAAATAGGTAATAAATCAAAATTTGGGGTTCCAGATGCCTATTCCAAATTCGGGTTTCCAGATGCCCATATTCTAGTGGCGGACTACGTTATTCAAAATTTGATGGCTATAGATACCGTTGTTTTTTTCGCAGTGCGAGAAACATACATATATTGATGCAGATTCTTCGTTATATAATTTCTTTAAATACAATGCATGTCTCTAATATTTGGTGGCAACAATTTGAAAAATGAAACGCCGTTTATAGTGAACCAACGCAAGAAGCCAAACCGAAATTAATAACCTTTCTTAAATTGCCCCTTTGGTCTAAAAATAATTAAACAAAAGAACCTGAAAGTTTTCAGATTTTAAAGGTCGCCGAAAAGGGTTTGTTAAGGTTTTTTACGCTGTCACTCAGCTCGCAGTTTGCCAGTCTCCTGTTGCTCTCACTCCTGCTAATTCTTATCATCCCCCCCCATTATTATTAAGCATCATTTTCTTCGCACTTACACCATATGCAATTCAACAGCAAAATTACAAAAATTTTAAAAGCAGAGTAGCAACATCATGTTTAGAATTCCCGATTTCTTTTTTTTTTTCCCCTAGTTCGTCATATCAGTGTTCAGTTTTCTTAGAAAGATGGCTTACAAAATTTTAATTATTAACATTTTGTGTGTTAACTTTTATTTATTTATTTATTTATTTTTTAGTATTTAAAGACAGCGAATCTTTAGAATTTCCGATAATCAGCCTCACGCGCTTGAGATAAATGTTTTATTTCGTACAGTGTCGCCACTGCTCGCTCTCGAATTTTGAGTTTGTAAATCAAAAATTCATTAAAATTTTACAAAATATGAAATAAATAATAAAATATGTAACGCCGTTCTATGAAAATATTGATTATTTTTAATTGGATAGATCATAAATTAAATGCTTTTTTATTTTTTAAATCAATCCGATTCAAATGTAAGAAACGAATATTCTTAACTGCATCTATTGATTTCAGGTAACTTAATTTTTTTAATCCAGATTCAGCAGATTCAATAGTGAATAGTGACGGAATACTGGTGACTGACTAAGTCAAAATAGTCAGTTACCTCAAGTACCCTGTAGACTTCGTGGAAAAAGTTGAACATAGAAATCAAGATGCTGCTAAATAAATTTGATAAAGTGAAATAATTTTGCGAGGGGAAAAATAAAGGGCGAAAACTCCTTTTTAACGTTGCTTAGTAATGATGAAGGGAAAAAAAGAATATGTATGCATTTATTTAAGCTTATTATATAATTCTTCGAATTAATTACTGATATTATGAAAGACATATTTTTGTTGAATATATTACACATTCGTTAATTTATTACTGTAACGTTATTTTACATGCTAGTATTATTTCATTTAGCTTTCACGATTCTTTCCACTTTTTTATTTTTCACCGTATAACACAAATTTCTATAAAAGTGGAATATTTTACCCACAATGAAAACATTATGAGGCGGTTACCTATATTTATATACGCAAATAAAGATCAGAAAAATGGACTGAAACACTAAATTAAAGACGTAACTGGATAAAAATACTGCTAAATGACTATACAGAGTGTCCCATAAGTATTAGTATAAACTTTAAGGGGAGGTAGGAAACATCAAAAGGATAGAGAATTGCATAGCAACCGTGACCGCAGACGTTATCGTACGCTGCTAGGTGGTGGTCTTCACGAGGGTGGAGAGAAAATATCTGATTTTTCGCCATTCGAGTAACAGTTGCTAAGCATGCAAAGTAATACGTATAGGAGCTGGCCATCATGCATTTAGTGTAATAGCAATGCAGAAGCAACTCAATGACTGTATCGAGAACGCTTCCCACAGAGAGTTGCGCAAAAAAAAAAATAAATAAATAAATAAATAAAAGGAAAGAACAGTTTTATATCTGCCGTTCTACTGGGCCGATTGACGAAATTCAACTTGCTTTTTTCATGTCTCGAAAGCGCGACTTACGATATTTATTAAATTTATATATATATATAGCATTGTTCTGATATAGGTATTTCGACACCAAATCGGAATTTTACTGAAATGACATGCCAATTTTTCCCTATATTTCCATTCTACGACTCAAATTATGTCAAACTGTTAAGTTTTGTAAAAATCGCACGAGTAGTTTTTAAAAAATTAGCTGTCAAAATTTTAGCTCCTCGGTGCTGATTGAGTTTGGTATATATTTATTAATATCTCTTTTTTTATTAAACTTATTTGATTCTTCCTTTCATATTTCGAAATTTAGGTTCATTCCAAATAAAATTCACCCTTTTTTTATGATTTATTTTTAAAATTTGTATTTTTAAATAATTTTTATAAATTTTCGGAAACAAGTTTTTAATTATAACCTATAAAATGTTTGCCATCTTCTTAAAGTAGATGTATTTCTAAGCATACCTGCAAAAAATTAGAGTTTTTTATCCAAAATTTCCTAAGATATACGTGAATTTACATTTTGGCACGTTTTGAAATTTGGCGTATATATTATAAGCGATAATAACGAAAATGTGGTTTACGAACTCTGTTAAAACTATTTGAAAGCATGAACGATGACTTTTTTCGTGCTCGTGGACGATGGAAAAAATGAGAGGAAAATAGGTTGCTAGAAATTAAGAAGTTCGCCGAGTGAATTATTCTTGATGCAAACTGAGGAAAAAAAAAAGGAAAAGAAGAAAAAAAAATTTTTCATAAATGTCTCACCAAAAATTACAAAATTTAATATCTAGGCATAATTTGAGTCGTAGAATCGAAATATGGAAAAAAAATGGTATGTTATTTCAGAAAAAATCCGATTTGGTATCAAAATACCTATATTAGAACAATGCTATATATAAATCTAATACATACCTTAAGACGCACTTTCGAGACATGAAAAACGCAATTTTAATTTCATCAATCGGCCCAGTACAACGGAAGTATAGAACTGTCTTTTTTAGTCCCAAGGGGCTTTGTCCCTGAAGGACTATTGTTTTCGTTTTGGCATTTTGCTTTTATTCACTATAAATGTCCGATTCACTTTTCAAATTGTTGCCATCAAACATTACCGCCGTGTATTATATTTAGAGAAATTAAATAATGAAGAATCTGCATAAATGTTTCTCACCTTGTGATAAAACAACGGTACCTAGAGTCATCCAATATTGGATCACGTACGTCTCACCCGAATAAAGGCATCTGAAAGCTTGAATTTGGAATTTGTTTCATTATCTCTTTTATATTTTGTAAAGCATTTATGAGTTTTTGATTAAGATGTAGAGACATTAGGTATTTTTTGGAAGCAGAAGAGATGAAAAATGATCAATGCTTTCGCCGGAATTCGGGCCTCTCGAATACGCGCCACTACACCACAAAGACATGCCAAAAAGGCGGGGAAAATACGTTAAATACTTACCCTTTTAAAGGGCGACTGGGGATTAGGAGACCCAATCACCAAATCCTGGTGGTAGAGAATCATCATCCACTACCTTTTGTAGTTCGGGCGCCAGTGTAGAGTCATTAGGGTTTTTTCGAAGCAGGAGATATGAAAAATGAGTACTGCTCTCGCCGGGATTCGAACCAACGATCTCTTGAATACACGCCGAACATGCTCACCACTACACCATGAAAGTATTCGAAGAAGACGGGACAAATACTTATAAGGAAACTCAACGATTTCAAAGCGAGCAATGGCAACACGGTAGGGGGAGAAAAGTATTTTTATCAATAGCACGCGAGGCTGTGTATCCGGAAATTCTAAAGACATGCTCTTTAAAATATATTGTTATATTGCTATCGAATTGAATTTTATGGTTTAAGTGCGAAGAACATGATATTTAACGTATAAAGTTAACACACAAAACGTTAAAAAACGCCCCTTTGGGCGTAATATAAAATCTGAAAGCTTTTAGATTTTCTTTTTCTTTTTACTTCGTTGTACGAAGTAAAAAGGAAGTATTGTAATCGCGAAAATTTTCGGATATCATATTTCAACGAAAATATCCATTTTGACCGCTATCGAATGCAATTTAACCATGTTTTTGCTCGACATCCTTTCGTAAGGACAGAATAAAGGACACTTTTTTCCCAAAAAAATTATAAAACTGATTTAAAATGGATTCTGAAGAAATTTTTTCGTTACGTCTGTACGTATGTATCTGTCATAACTCGAAAACGAGTAGCCTCAGAACGTTGAAATTTTGTATTGCTATAACATGTAGATGTGCACCTGCTATTTTGGTTGCAATCGGCCGCACCAAAAGTATACAAATACGAGGGTTGGAACTTTAATAGTGGCAACTATTTAATTACAAGGAATACAAAAGTGATTCATGTCACCATGTTTTACAGTCCTTCAATATAGTCGCCAGCATTGCATACAACCCGTTTCCAACGATGTGGAAGTCGCAGAATATCTGTAGCAGCGCCTGATTTGTTGATAGTTTGCATGGACCGGTCTACTGCCGCAAAAATCTTAGGAACAGTTTGGAAGCGAGTGCCACGAAGTGGTTCCTTCATCTTAGGAATTAAGTCATAGTCACAAGGGCTTAGATTTGGGGAGTATGGTGGATGGTAAAGCACTTCCCAGCCCCATCGCTTGAACAAATCAGTCACAGCTTGCGCTGCGTGCGGCCGAGCATTGTCATGCAAAATGAGAGGGGCGTTTTGCAGAAAGTGTGGCCGGCAACAGCTTGCAGGTCTGACACTCGGACGACCTGGCCGCAGCATGTCTGCCACGTTTTGGCGTCCTTCATTGAATGCTTTCACCCATCTTGCTACGGTTCTGTAAAGCAATGCAGATTTCCCGCAAGCTTCTTGAAGCCCTTGATGACACTGTCGTGTTGTACGACCTCTGGCACATTCAATTTTTATCCAACATCGTTGTTCTTGTTTTGAAAACATCCTGACAACACTTACTTTAGACCGCGAGCTAATACAAGGATCCGTTCTTCGCGTCACTCCGCATGCGCATGACGTAGGCAGGACGAGTCTTTTTGCGGAGATGTAAAGTAGGTATCTAGTTCACGTGTGGTATACGCGATATTCTTTGGTTTTGTTGCGTAGCGTGTTTTCAGCTGTGTTGCCACTATTAAAGTTCCAACCCTGGTATATATATATCTATATATCCACTCTGTTACTCGGCGCAGTGAGCTCAGTTTCTTTATTCTTAGATGTTTGCAAATACAGCATTTTTTGCTTTAAAAATGATAGAATTATGTTGTTCTTATCTTCCGGTTAAGGTTTTTATGCCTTTAGTTAACTTGCATGTTATAGTTGTAGAATTATCAACAATTTAAAAGTTGTTTAAGTGTGGCTAAGCCTAATTTTTTTGGCCATAGCAGCCATATTTGTTTACATTTGAGAGTTAGCAGAATAATGGATTTGTTGCCAATCTGGAGAAACTAAGCTTCGCAACAACAAAGATAACACCTTCTTTTATTATTGCGAATTAAGTCATGTTTAATCAGTTCTGGAATTTATTCGTCTTTAAGATTTACTTCGTAATTTTTAATATAGATTTTTTTTAATGTATTTTTGCCTTGTCTTGAAGTGAGAACTGAATTAATTGAATGAGAAATACTGAATCGTCTGTGAAAAACTTTTTTTTTGTTTGTTTAATTTCTTTTACACATCGTTTTAGATTTATTTTAGTATTTGAATAGAACAAGTGACAACGATTATGTAATTATTCATATGATATACATAATTTTTGTGCATTCTGAGTTATAAAATCAATGAGATGTAACGCTGTTCATTAATCTTGCGCCATGGTGTCGTTATGGTAAACAAGTATAGTGAGTTATTTATTCTATTGTGGTTTATGCGCTATCGACGAAGTAGATTTAAGTCGACTGAATTCGAAATAAATTCCTTTCACTCTTCTAATATTGTTATGCTACTGATTTATTTAATGTTTTATTCATTGGGTCTATTTTATATCATAGCTGAAATACCGACAAGAAGTAAGTGATTTTAGTTAATTAGCTTGGGAATCTAAATTATTCTGTTATTCTTTCGCATTTTATAAAAAATATCGACTTATATGCGGCATTGCACTTTTATATTATATTCATTTTTATCTTACCTTTTTTCAATAAAACTATATCCATTTCTTTCACAATCTTTTCCCTTTTTGATACTTTTTTCCAAGTGCGGCTGCAATTTTCCCATTCTGCTCATGATTGCTTTCTGCTCCGCTTTCTCCCTTTTGTAATTTATTATTGCATGGAAGTGCCTATAAGATTTTTATGTAACCGTTGTTTTTCTGACCAATTAGTCCTTCTTTTTCAGGTAGAGGCTGTTTTTCTCCAAAAGTCTTGCAGAATATTCTACTCCTCTCTCTTCTAGTTTGTAGTCTGATTTAACAGTTTCCTACACTTTTTCCTACTGAAGTTATTAATCCTCTTCTTAGCTGTCTTCATGACGCTGATACTACGCTACAGAGTAAGAGACCTTTTTCACTTTTTTTTTTTTAAATTTCTTTAAAACAGAAATTAACTCCCTTTTCCAAGAACGCAATCCTTCTCATCATGAGAAGTTTTTCGGATATGTGGATAGGGTGCAGCAAAATTCATAGCGTATTAATGGAATCATACTATCGTAAACGAACCCGTAATTTTTATTTATTATTCTGTATACCAAAAAGCAACTGCAAGAATGCCATTTATCAGTCACGTGTTTGGGTATGGCCTCTGTCAAAAGACGGTTACATATTCTACCAAACGGCATTGGAAGCTGTCTAGTTCTCGTCCTATGAAGGTCAAGATCTTCCTGCATCGATGAAGGGACATAATATCTGGGGATATTAGTGATGGCAACTCTAATGCATTGTAATGTGGCACAGTGTTTTTGAAACTTGTTTACTTAAAATACTCACATGAGGAAAAAAAATCATCGCACTGAGGGTGTGGAGTGGTGAAAGGATGTTACAATAACGAGAAGTTAATCTCTGCGGGAATACTTGTTCGCAAAAAATTCATACATATTTTCTAACTAGCCGCTGCGCGGCCAGCCTTCGTCTGGCTTTTAAGTGTACCGGAAAAATGCCTAAAGAGAATACCAAACATTAAATTTGAAAACTGCACAGAATTTTACTCTGCAGAACAATTTTATCGAAAAAGAAACAAACAACAACGGAAAAAAAAATTCAGTTAAAAATGCATTACATATAAAAAGCATACAAGGAAATAAGCAATATCCCTTAATACAAATATTACTTATCCTTATAAATAAATTAACCAACTTCCCTTTGCAAAATCTTAAGAACTCAAATGGTATAAGCAGATTAAGAAATTAAACAGATTCAAAAATATCATGCAAAACTTTTTTATAATTAAAATTATATATAATTAAAACATAATATAAAATATTACAATGAAATAAGCAATATCCCTTGATACAAATGTTAACTATCCTAATAAAGTAATTAAACAATTTACCGTTGCAAAAAGAAACAATTTTTTAATTTCTTAAACTTTTCAGTTTCTTAAAAACAGTAACATAAGGAATACGATGAAAAATTGTTGCCAAACCGAAATTTTTAAAAGAATGAAACTATTCAAAATGATGCAATTTCATCAAAAATCTATCAACAACAATAAGAAAGGAAAATTGTTGCCAAAACTACGTTTTAAAATATCTGAGATGTGAGAAGTGTATTCGGAAGCTTCATTCAAAAAATTTAAAAAAAATACAAAATATTATTATTTTTCCAAAATTCTTTTTAAAAGGAGTCGAAAGGATTAAAGTTCAACGTGTCCAAAAATCAAAGGAAAATAAACAGCACATTTTTTAAAATAAGTTTTTAAAAAAAAATCCGCTGAAAAGGTGTTAAGCTCACCTTCCTAAATAAATTCGTATTTAATCGATTTATTGAAATAGGAAATTTATTTTAAGTTCGTAAAATAGCTAAGTGTCCCGCTTCACGACGATGTAAAAATGAAATGTATAGAGTGAAATCTCGCTTACCTGTAGCCCATTATGTCACAAAATGACGCGATTTGGTCACAAAACATAAAATAAAAAAAAAATTCGACTTCGAATTTCGAAAAAATCGCTTCGAGGTGCACTGGCTCTTGTGTAGATACATCTATGTACCAAATTTCGTGGCCCTGGGTCTATTAGCTTACTCGCAACACGAACGAAAGACACACACACACACACACAGACTCTTTGTTTTATTATATGTAGAGATTGTATCGTACTCATGGTTACCCTGTCCCGTTTGAATCATAAATTATATATAACCATGCTCAGCATCCATAGGAGAGACATCTTGGAGCATACGTAGATAACATTTATTAGTGAGCAATTACAGGCTAACTTAGGTTTAAGTGCAAGGCCACCTATTATTTACCGTGAGTTGGCAAATAAAGACCCCTTATACTATGTATCCAGATTAACATCGTCTTCCTGGGACCCACGGCGCCGTTTTCTTGCCGAGGTACTGCTGTTGATTGGTGCAAAGTTCTGCCACCGTCGGCGGTGTCATCAGTTGTCCCGTTTTGTGTTCGGACCTAGGCACTAGGCCATTTACACTGGTACCTAGATTACACATTAAACATTGTATGTATCTCAATGGCTATAACAGTATTACACTATTGTTTAAGCAATATTTTAGGCTGCTTGGACTGGTGGAGCATAGAATTTAACTGAGTACGAAAAGATTGCATCTCCATCACACCTGGCCATTCGTTGTGTAGAGATACACAAGCTTAGCCCCTTGCACTACTCGTGAGTGATTTATGTTGTTAGTGAGCAATTACAGTTGCATCTTCATCTTCGAAGTGACGAGTCATTTGAGAGGCCATCGTTTGATAGAGATCATATTCAAGCAATGGCTTATAAATGGCCTTCGTGTAATTATTATTTGACTACGATGATAATAATTGGAAAACCATTGTTTGTTTATTACATGTTATATTGTTATTTTTTTAATATACGCTATGAATTCTGTTCACTCTGTATCTTTAAATTCTGTTTAGTCGTGAATAACCGGATGATCACGAAGACAAATATGAAATAGAATCAGGACGTGAAAGAAAAATCCATCACCAAGAAGAAGTGACACAATTGGCATACATTATGGTTTACACACAATATACAAATGACTAAATTTACGAAAAAATGCAATTATCTAATGGCTTTCAAGATTCAGATTTGCAGAACTAAGTAGAAAGCCTGCCGAACTTTAAAACTTTTTTTAATCATACAGGATAGTCCAGAACTCATGGGATAAACGTTAAGGGGTGGCAGAACATATACATAAACATTTTTATGTAAGAATGTATGGGCACAAATAATACGTTGAAGGCACAAGAAATAAGACATGAAAGGAAACATAAATTTGTTATTTACACCACTGTTGACCAGTGATTTTGCACAACAGTGTTAATAATAACCGCTCCAAATTGCATGTACTAACAATAGTATTATACGCCTGGCAAGATAGCGATATTGATGAAGAGATTTGCTTGTACTGTTGCTGGTGGAGGGAAGAAGGTGGTTTGGCGCTCGTGCATCTACGGGAGCACATTACTTGTGACTACGTTACCATCCGTGGTGGGAGACTTTAAGAAAGCCGAAAAGACAAACATAAATCTGACGTTTTGGGCTGCATATAATAACGGTAAGCATTACTGCGGATGAATCAGAAACGCTTGGCGTAAGAGACGAATGTCAGGTTCACGAAATGGTTGAGCGGTTAGACCACCAACTCTCTGAAATTGGTTATTGCACTATCAGCACGTAAACGGGTTAACTGCCAGCAGTACAACGTCTAGACGTGGATAATAGGTTCACTTCATAGGATCATTTCTATAGACATCTTGAACCTTGCAGAAGGCAGTTTATGTGCAAGTACAAGAGGAACGTCACGAAGATGTGAGTCAGCCTATTTGGAAAGTATTAAGCAAAGAAAGCCTATGTCCATTCTACTTTTGGCAAACTTACACTTTGAAAAGGGCATGTAGGATTCTGGTTTTGGCAGATAACGATGCAGCTGAACTTCTCAGCTTATGCGCTACCCTCACTCGAGGATTTTTTTACCCACAAAACTGTTTTCAACGTGCAGAAATCTCGTGTGTGTGCAACCTCAAACCAACACGCCATACGTCCACATAGGTTCTATAAACGATTCTCTGTGAATCTGTGGGCTAGTGTCATGAACAACTTTTCTGACTGATCTATAATTACCATCCCTGGTGGATACTATCCTATTCGACGATGCTTTCAGTATGACAGGGCGCTTGTCACTTCGCACAGATTTGCGCAGTTGCTTGGATGGCATTTCTGAGGAGGGATGAATGAAACCTTTCCGTGAATCTTTCCGTTGGCCACCCCTATCGCCCAAACCTCGATAACTTTGTATGCGGAATTTCAAGGCCCTCGTTTACCAGTTGACTCTTGAAGACTTTGTTGCTCGAATATCTGCTGTCGTTGCTTATGCGCGAAAACTGTCAGTTGTCTTTGAAACTGTATCCCGATCATTCCATCGATGCTGTTAACATGTATTATTGTTCGTAGACCAATTCTAAGCTGTTATTGTAAATACTGCTGTAAAAAAAGGACTTATCAACGATGCTATAAATAAATAATTTATTTTTTCATGTCTTATTTTTGTGCCTTTACTTCGCAGCATCATTTTCACTCTACGCAAAAGAAATTTGAAAAAAGAAAATGTTTGTTGTAGTCCGTTCTACCATAACCTTAATGTTTGGCTCATTAATTCTGAATCATCCTGCATATAGTCAATATTTTGAAAGCATACGAAATAAATAAATATTAAACAAAAGTTTGCTGTAATGTACAAGCCAGGTGGTATAAAATAAATGGAACATCTGAATTGGATGATTGCATTTCTTCCGCCCTCCCAAAGAAATATTTTAAAATAGTAACTGAAAGTTGATTTATATAAGAGAAAGTTATTTAATATTTTACTATTTAATTTGTATCGAAATCTGTAGACTAATTTCATTCTCATACAAACATGTCATAGAAAAAGTTAAGAAAATCCAAACTTCGTTTTCAGGCAAGTGATATTTAGCTAGCTGTAAACCCACCAGTGGACGAATGGTTAAAACCGATGAAAAGTGGAAGTTCGATCCGAGTTTGAGCCTGATAAACGGACTGGTTATATGGGTATTATTATGGTTCCCCTGTATGTGACCTACAATACCAGCCATTTTCCCTCTGATCATTCTCTATAAAAGCATCTCTTCTTCTTCGATTGATAATTCTAATTTGCTTTGCGGTATCAAATAATGCATTCAAGTGTAATTCCTTAGAAAGTCCTGCAGGAAGGCATTCCCTCCTTTTGGTAGATAGCCCTCTTGTGCTTTGTCGTATTCAAGATCCTAAGTGCAAGGAAATCTCTCGATTTTTTTTAATTGACTGAACTTTAAAGCGGCTTCATTTTTATATTCTGCAGACAAGACATGTAGAAAAAGTGGGCGGAACATGAAATTCCGCCCCAATTTTTAGGGAGAACGCCCCGGGAAAAGGGGGTCTGAAGGTCTTCCATCCATCTTTTCCTACCTCTGGAGAGGGCTTTTTGGTCATCTAGTATTTTGAACGTCCTCTTGCAGCACAGACACTATATACGAACATCCATGCCTTCTCCGATATTCGAACACAGTCCCTTTGGTATGTTAGTCAGCATCGCTTATCATTATACCCGCTGGCTGGCAGCGGTATCACTCCTGACTTTTGTCTTACTCTGATTGTCTGAAAGGGAATTCAGAATGGCTATTTATGAGTAAGAGCATCAATGGCGTAACAGCTAAAGCCTTGAAGAATTATTGAGGCCTATTCTTGCTTGATTCCCAACAACCTCAACGTAGTTAACCAATCTACTGAACTCTGATGTAACCCGTTCACACTCGCTTGAACTCACGCCTAACCTGCATAGCCAAATTACCACAGAAAAAGATATTGAGCGACTACAAGTTATACAAAATAAGTTTCTAAGAATCATCACGGAGGGCACCTGATTTCATTCGGAACAGTTCTCTTGATACCTCAGCAAAATTAACGAAAACTTCTTCCACAGTGATGCAAGCTGTTGTATTGCGAACTTCGCCAGGGAAATCTCCGTTTTAGACCATTTGCAGCTCTCAAAATTGGGCAAGACAATTAAACTTAGTCAGTGTCCAAGGAGTTGCCCCAACTGTGTTAGTGGACTGTCTTCGGTGGACTTGTACATATTTCTTCACGAATTACTCCTTGAGAGTGCAAATAAAGACTCATCACTTGCGTCACTCCCCACACTAGGACTAGCTGAGGTTAAAGGAAAGAGCTACTCGAAGAAAGGGCATCTATAGTAAGTGAGTATTCGAGTTTTTGTACAGCGGTAAGCTGTGCGGAAATCGTTGGGAATCAAATGTTGAATGAGCCTTATTTAGTTAAATTCAGGGCTCGATGCTTTACAAAATGAATTCGTTACACGAATACTTTTTATAGTTTTCACTATATTGTTGTAAATATATGTAAATATTTGTGTTTATTTATTGTATTTTGGTTTTCGTATGTTTTTGCAGTGATGTGTGTTGTTTTTATATGTTCATTTGGTGCATTTTTGTATAATAACTTGTGTATTTTGTTTGGTTAGGTTTGTGGTTATCTGTTTCTTGTTGTTGTGTTTTGTTAGTTGTTGGTCTTGTTTTGCTAGCTGGCGTTTTAAGATGATTTTTTCCTTATCTCTGTTTTTTTTTCCCTCTGTACTATTTATAGTTGTTTACATTGTACAAGATATTTCTTTCATAAAATGTGAATTTTTTTTTGTTAGTCTGATGTAGTTATTAAGATCTGTCTCCTTCCTCTCCTCTCCTGTGTTGCCATTGGTCTTTTACAATGCTGTTTTTTGCAAATGTTTTACGCCAACAATTGTCGTCATACGTATATCGTTCCAACGCCATTTACAACTTTTCAGTGCGCTGATGCGTTTGCGTATGGAAAAACGTAGGTATTGCCACTCGAAAGTTTCGAATTTTTTCATTGTAACCATAACCGTGAGAGCTCTTATTTTAAATCATCACAATCTCTGCACCATACCTTCAAATAACTTCATATTTGAAATTTCATTTCGAATTTTTGAGCGGATAGACCGCTAGGAGTTCATAAATCGGTGAAGTTTTTTTATGACCACCCTTTATATATATCCCCTAAACTTTTTTTTAGTTCCTAAAATTTATTTTAAAATGTACGGAGAGTCTTTTATTCGTGGGGATATTATTTTCAAGAAAATATGATAGTTCTACTTTTCTTTTCTGCTCTAAAAAATGGTATTTCTCTTTTTCTTGCTCTTTTGTGTTGTTTTATTTAGCCACAGATTAATTTTCATACGTTTCATAAATTTTCATAAGATTAACTTTCATAAGTGTTATGATTATAAAAATTCTGTGTTTAGTTTTTTCTAATCTATATACAGGGTGTTTATAAAGTCCCGGACCCATTTTGATGTTTAATAACTCATAAAATAATAAGGATAGATTAAAATGAATAACATAAACAGTTAGATAGACTCAAAAAGTTTCATGACCCTTGTCAATGAACTTCCACGTGTGCCGCCTTTCGTCGCACGGAGAATATCGAGTCGATATTCAATTTCACGCCAGGTACCCTCAAGCATGTCGGCATCCACAGAGGCTATTGTGGTTGTAATTCTGGCTTTTAGGTCATCCATGTTCGACACTCTCCTCCTGTAAACGTTGTCCTTTACAAATCCCCAAAGGAAAAAGTCCAGCGGCGTTATATCAGGTGATCTGGGTGGCCAAGGAATTGAACCTTCTCGCCCAATATATCTTCCTGTAAAATGGTCCGGAACGTTTCTTATCTGCGATACTTCCAGTTTCTAGAAAATTCTTTTTCCACCGCAAGATGCTGTTTTTGGATGGAGGATCTTTTTGGTAAATTCTTCTGCAATTTCTCTGTGTTTGCATTATGGATTTCGTTTCTATGAACCACCATAAAATCTGTACTTTCTCTTGTGGTGTATGCATTCTCCTTAATATCCGGTCGAATAAAACATCACATACAAAAGTACTAGAACAAACACATCAAAAGTAAACATAACACTGCAATAGTTGCCAAAAGCAAAAGAGAGAAAAATGCAATTAATAAGCTGACGATATTTAGAAAAGTACAGATATTTAGACTGGAAAATGAAATTATCTGAAATTAACCACACGCGCAGACTATATTTACAAAAGTAAAGATATTCAAACCTGAAAAGGAAAATATATAAGTTATTCCATCAATAAATGCCATACGTTTGTTTATATCTTCATTATTTTATGAGTTATTAAACATCAAAATGGGTCCGGGACTTTATAAACACCCTGTATAATAGCGCCATTGCTGAATGTATATACTTCAAGATTATATGTCATTTTTCAGGGTAACTTGCGAATTTACTTTAATTAACTTGAGTTAACCAGTTTACACTAGTTCATGTGTACATCAGCATGTTTTGCAATAAAAGACAAAAATGTTGCCTTATATTTTTTATGTAGATTGTTTAATAATTCTGAACAGATTTATATTATTTTTTTTCTTTCTTTCTTCGAAAACACCACAGACAGCCTAAAACATATGTGATATTTTTTAAAAAATACATATTTGACGCTTATTTTCTCTAATAAGGTAGTTAATCTTATCTTTCAGGTCTTCGAAAGCTATCTGACGTTTGTTTCAATGTTCTTTTCTTAGGCTTTAGGTGCACTGCCACCAAGTTCATTCACCAGCTCTCGCAGAAGTATGGATACATCTCTGACCATAACTGAAAGTGGAGCTGTGATAAGTGATTTCGATTCTCATTACGGTAATACCAAAAGGAAACCCAAAACGAGAAACCGTTCCAAGACAGTTCCCTGCAGAGTACGCATGCTGGATGGAACAGATTTTGAATGTGACCTGGACGTAAGTGCTTCTTATTATTATAAATCAAAAACATTTCGTAATAAAATTTAGTTGCACCTGTGAGTGATAATCCTTGTGTTCCTTCTTTTGAAGAAAATCCTGCAAAACTCATCGAGTTATTACTAAACTGCGATTTATTTACATATATCAAAACTAGAAAACCCGGCGGTCATATGAAATGACTGCTGTTCTAGATATTATAAATTGCAATTAAAATGATTTGTGCAAAGGTGCCTGTTAATTCAAACTGAATTACCCAGGGTAGGCGGCGAGGACGCCCCTTTGCTGACTGCCCCACGGGTTTTCCCCCTTCTACTTGCTTAATCCCTTAAAGTAAAGTGCAATGGAGGAAACCACTGGCGGTACATTTCTTTCTTTGCTCAGTGGTTTCTTTTTTTTCGAGAAAGCCGTTTTTGTGCAGCTTTAGCTCCTTTTCTCTCCTCTTCAGTGTTGCATTTTCTAGGAGGATTCTTAAAAGAAATTACGTTAAGACGTAGTTTTTATCTAAAACAGATGATTGCCAATGCAAACGAATGTTCACCTTCCCCCTGACACGCTCAATTTGCATTCAGCCTTAAATTGTTTCAAAACAGATGATCGCTAAAGCAAACAAATGTTCAACTTCCCCTGACACGCTCAATTTGCGTTCAGTTTTAAACCATTTCAAAAACAGATGCTTGCTAATGCAAACAAATGTTCACCTTCCCCCTGATACGCTCAATTTGCATTCAGCGTTAAATTGTTTCAAAAACAGATGATTGCTAAAGCAAACAAATGTTCACCTTCCCCCTGACACGCTCAATTTGCGTTCAGTTGTAAACCATTTCAAAAACAGATGATTGCTAATGCAAACAAATGTTCACCTTCCCCCTGATACGCTCAATTTGCGTTCAGTTGTAAACCATTTCAAAAACAGATGATTGCTAAAGTAAACAAATGTTCACCTTCCCCCTGATACGCTCAATTTGCATTCAGCCTTAAATTGTTTCAAAAACAGATGATTGCTAATGCAAACAAATGTTCATCTTCCCCCTGACACGCTCAATTTGCGTTCAGTTGTAAACCATTTCAAAAACAGATGATTGCTAATGCAAACAAATGTTCACTTTCCCCCTGACACGCTCAATTTGCGTTCACTTGCAAACCATTTTAAAAACAGATGATTGCTAATGCAAACAAATGTTCACCTTCCCCCTGATACGCTCAATTTGCATTCAGCGTTAAATTGTTTCAAAAACAGATGATTGCTAAAGCAAACAAATGTTCACCTTCCCCCTGATACGCTCAATTTGCATTCAGCCTTAAAGTGTGTCAAACAGATGATTGCTAAAGCAAACAAATGTTCACCTTCCCCCTGACACGCTCAATTTGCGTTCAGTTGTAAACCATTTCAAAAACAGATCATTGCTAAAGCAAACAAATGTTCACCTTCCCCCTGACACGCTCAATTTGCGTTCAGTTGTAAACCATTTCAAAAACAGATGATTGCTAATGCAAACAAATGTTCCTCCTAACACGCTCAATTTGCGTTCAGTTGTAAACCATTTCAAAAACAAAAATATTGCTAAAGCAAACAAATGTTCACCTTCCCCCTGATACGCTCAATTTGCATTCAGCCTTAAATTGTTTCAAGAACAGGTGATTGCTAAAGCAAACAAATGTTCACTTTCCTCCTGACACGCTCAATTTGCGTTCAGTTGTAAACCATTTCAAAAACAGATCATTGCTAATGCAAACAAATGTTCACTTTCCCCCTGACACGCTCAATTTGCGTTCACTTGCAAACAATTTCAAAAACAGATGATTGCTAATGCAAACAAATGTTCATGTTCCCCCTGACACGCTCAATTTGCATTCAGCTGAAAATTCAGTTTAAAATACAATGTTGGAATAAAATCGGGCAAAATTTTAAACGCGAAATTAAATTTACGCGAAAGGTTATTTAGCATAGGAGTTTGGGTAAACCTACCTGATGAGATGTACTACGCACAACTCGTTAGTTGGTTTCGTCTCCTTTAATTTCTCAACGTTTGCAAGCTTCTAGGTAATTCATATGTGAATACAGTTAAATGTATAATAAGCAACAATTGTATGAATTAAAAATATTTAAATACCATAATAATTTAATTAAAACAATAACTATTGTAATAAAATTTATTTTACTATTTGAATGCCGTAGCAACTTCACCCCATTGGCTAGTACAGTTACGCAAGCATCCAATAAACTATCGGCGACAAACAGACACTTAAGCCGCATATAATTAAGATGAAAAGAACAGAAAAAAAACGTTACATCCGCGTCTTCATTCGTAATAGTTAACGTCTTGTCTGCGTGCTCATCTAGATGGCGTATGAAATTTGCGTCTTACAGTTACAGTTGCATGGCCATTTCCCACACTGATAAAGTGAAATCTGCTGAATATTGTCTTTTGTCACTTCCTTTATAGCTTTAAAAAATAATTGTTAAAATCGAACTGCACTCATCAAAACTTGCACTAAAAACAAAAACCAGGTCAAATTGCTACCTTCTTTTTTAGCAAGTTAATACGGGTATATTCCGTCCCTTTCCAATTTCCGTAATTCATAATACAATAGAAAAAATCACGTTATTTATAGGATGATCCAATAAATTAGAAAAGAATGTTACATTTAATGTGAAATGTGAGCACCTCTGGATTTTATGACTTGTTTGACAAGTTTTGGTATAGACTTTATCAAGTTTTGTCACATGACCTTTACCTCATCATCGTGAAACCATACTTGATTAAACAAGAAATCATCATTTCTTTACTTGTACAGTTCATTTTTCACATTCTTTCCTTAAAAATTACCCACAAGTTTTCTATTTAATATAAGCCGGGCGAATTTCCTGGCCAATCTAAAAGCTTATCGTCATTTTCTTCCATAATTTTTTTCACTTTTTACGACGTGTGGTACGGAGTAAAGTCTTGTTGAAAAATGCCGCGTCCCAGTGGCCAGAGTTCCTCAGCTTCAGAATTACTTTTCTTTTAATGACTTCAGTATATTTATCGGAATTCATCATTCCATCAATTGGCATCAGTGGTCATGGCCCATGAACGGAAAAGCACCCCAAAATATTTTCTTAATGGGATATTTTAGACGCTGGTCGACAAGTTTGGGAGACAGTTTCTTGCTGAGCGATTTCCTGATTTAGCGAGACCTCTGACCCTGAACAACGAAATGGGTTTCAACTGAAGACGTTTTCCCATTGTTTTTCACACCATTTTTCATATTTTCTTGCCCACCAAAATTTTTTTTTTTTTTTTTTTGTCATAGAAGTTGTTTTTATAAAGGTGGACAGTCATGTGACCAGTTTCTAGTAGCCCACGACGAACAGTTGATTTGTGAACATGAATACCTGACTCTGCTAAATCTATTTTGAGGTCCAAACTCATCAACCAAGGATTTTGGTTGGATTTCTTTAGTAAAATAGAATCCCCCCCGGCACTAGTTTTTCGCTTTCTCCCGCACTTTCCTTTCCGCTGGTGGGGGGAAGCGTAATGGCTAACCGCACATTGAATTGATCAATGTTAACGAATTTCGCTTACTGCGCATGCTCAATAATGTACCGTTGGCGTAGGAGAAAATACTGGCGAATAAAAATAAACAACCCTACACAAGTCTGTTCGTCATGTAGGCCTTAGCGACTCTTTACGATTACAATACTACGGACACTTATTTTGTGCTTATTGCACTTGCTTCTGTTTCATTTCATTTTGGTTTATTTTGTTCATAAACATTACATTTAGTATCAGTTATTTGTAATAATTTCTTTGGCTTTAATTCAGTAATTTAAACTAGATATATACCATAAGTTGTTAAAGTATTTATGAATGGAACGCACGGTAAATAATCGATTGTTTTTATTCCTCAGAAGTATAATCAATAAACAACATCATGTAATATTTTCTGTTTTGTAATCCTTCTTAAACGAAAATTTGGGGCGTTTACAATTGATATTTACACCTAAGTGATGAAGCAACGTACAACCTAACAAGTTTTATAACCCCGAATTGTTTACGTCCAGATAACAAAACATCAACCATATACCATATTTATCTTCTTTTAAAATTGCACTAAAGATGTAATTTCGCCAAATTCTTTTCACGTGCAAATATCGCGAAGATATGCATAATAAGACAATATCATTGATCAGCAAAATAAACAAATTTCACGGTTCGAGTGCTCTGTAAATCTGTTCTTAAAGACTTTGAAATCTAAATCAAAACTGGCATAGAAATAATGAGATAGTCTGTAAACTGTTTTTTCCAATATCTTCGTGAGTTTTGTATGTAAAGCTACGGAATTTTTGTTTTTAACATAATGAATATTTTATTAATTGGAATTTTAGCTTTACCAAAGAATATTTGAAAAGTTGAAATTTCTATTTACAGAACCCTCACATCTCCAGTGCTGCAATTATTTACTTTAAGTTCTTTACCTTATTTTGAGAAACTATGATTGAATGTCCATATCTAGAGTCAATATTTAAAGAAATAATGCCTTCGGACATCTTTCTGTTGTTGTTGTTGACATGTTCATATTACATGGATGAATGATTGCTAGAGCTTACTCCAAAGAAAGAGAGGTATTTGATTTCTATTTTCCAGCCCAATTTTGAGGAGAGCACTCTGGGGGGGGAGGGGTGCTGCTCCGATGTTGCCATTTAAAGAGCCCCCATGCCGCATAACACTATACATTTACAAACATACATGTCTTCTCTGAGATTTGAACCTGGCTTCCCTAACCACTATATCGTCTGGGCGACAACCATCTTTCTCTAACATACTATATATCCTTAAAATAAAATAGACACTCAAATATTAAGAAGTAATATTAATTATGCATAAGACTATGAATTTAGCATCTAATTACATGATTTTATTTTGTATTTAATATATTAATGCGTAATGAATATTTTACTGACTGGAAGTCTTATCTACGGGGATCATGTAAAAAGTTAATTTTATTTTTATAAAATGCCTCTCTTTTGAAAGTCTTATAAAAATGTCTGTCTTATCTGAAGAAACTGCAAATACATGTTTAGGATTAATATTTAAGGTAATATAGCATGTAATTTAAAAAATTAAAGCCTGTAAAGCTGTTACTTCTCAAAAGAATGTTCCTAATTTTAGCAAATCAGAACACTGACAGTGTGAGGAGTTCACCAAAGGAGGAACTCCACAGAATACAAATATTCATCATGTTTTGATTAATTAAAAACAAAAAAACACCGCATCTTTGCATACAAAATTCATGAAAAAGCTTAAGATAGGAATGTAAAGTAATTGTTTCTCAAAATAAAAAGGTATTCTCTTTTAAAGCAATATTTAAATAAAATATTTTGGCATTTTTAGAGAAGAGCCAAAGGTGCTGATCTGGCAAAGTTAATAGCAGATCAACTCAATCTTCTGGAAAAGGATTACTTTGGCCTTACTTTTCTGGATCAAGATGGAAATAGGGTATGTAATTTAAATATTAAAAAAGACTGTTAATTTTATATTTAAGTATTATTTGTTTGTTGCATTTAAGCATTTTTTTTTTTAAATAAAGTATTCAAAATAGCCCTAATTTTGAATCTGTAACAATTAATTTTGTATTTTGTAATCAAATAAAAATTCACTTTCCGATTTAGCTTTATTTTCTTATCATTTTTAAGTACTCTTCTGTTATCGGGGCCATGTTTAGAAATGTACGTACGTATATGTGTATGTATACATGCACATACAGTGCGAAAAAAGGGGGGGGCAGTTGTATATCTCCCGTTCTACTGAGTTGATTGACGAAATTTTTGCTTTTTT